>CM034047.1:9769479-9862077 GCA_019804595.1 Bruguiera parviflora
GAAGAATGTTAACAATTTAAAGACGACATATAGAAGGAATTGTGCATGGCATCATTTAGTGATTGAGTAGTCTAACTATTATCTGATCTGATAGTAATCTAAGAATGTCGAAAAGCTGAATGAATCTATAATTAATTAATTACTCTCCGGAAAATAAGCTGTGCCATCAAAATCGATTTTTTCTAGCCTGCATCGAGCTGCAAGTTAAAACAGCATACAGAAGAAAAAAAGAAAATTGTATACCCACATAAAATATGCATGCATATGAAGAATTTTTATTACTTCAAGGAGTTTTACTCTATGCTTATAATATAATCGGTGAAATGAGATGGGTGGATCTTTTCTAATTAAAATTCTGCGTTGCTTTATCCATTAATTATAGTCCATTTCATTCTATTATATATGTGCCTATGCACGGAGAGAGAGAGAGAGAGAGAGAACCAAGTTGGGAGGCCCGGAGGACAAAGCCCGCGACAAGGAGGAGAAGGAACGCACAGGGAAGCCATGAAACTCTAGCCATACGTGGATTTTCTATCTTCAAGGATTTTGAGGCAGTGATGATCGACAAGAAATAGTGGGCGTGCCTCTTGGTATTTTCTGCCTAGCCAGGCCATGTGTATATAATGTCTTGGAACATACAGCTAGAGCAAACAGCCATAAGTGCCAAGTTCCGGAACCCAATTACCAAATCCTCAAGCACTTACGTCTTCTTGATATATGCAATTTTACGACTTCACTAACTAATGGACAAACTACAAGATCTGGCTACTTTCTTCTTCTTTTTTTTTTTTTTTTGTTTTGTTAAGAAAATACATATAAAATAACAAATTAGTTAGTTATATATATATATATATATAGTGAAGACAAATACACTCTTTAATTAATTCGGAAATTTGGGGAGAGAAAAAAAGGGGGGGAAGATTAGAACCAGCCACTATTTAGAAAGAAATTTTGTTTTTTTTTTTTTTGGTTTTTTTTTTTTTTTGGACTTTTTCATGGTGCGGATGTTAATTGCTACCGATCAGTCTGGTCAGCTTAGAGTGTGCCCGGGAGTCCCTGACTTCCATGCACTTTCGAGACCAGCACCACACTCGCCATTGATTGGCAATTGCATCCGTTGCCATATTACCTTATTCATATCCCACATTTGTGTAGCTCGCCCCTCCCTTAATTTGCCTCATAAGAACAGACATTATTATTAGGATGTGTATTTATCATTCCTCCAAGTTTACCTCTTGATGTCTTATATTTAACTCTACTGGTAGCGAGAACTTACCATCCACGTGTGGCCTGATCAATCTGAAAATACAAAGTAGTACTTTACGACAGTTTCAAGGAGCGGAGTTTCAAAAAGAGGTGAAAGCAATTGTGACGTACTCACAATCACACCACTCTCGACTCTCAATCCAACTTAATGCGAATGCAATAACTATAAAATACTTGTTATTTTGATTTTTTTTTTAATTTTTTATTTGTTTAAAGTCGTGTATTCGAGAGGTCAACGTTGGAGAAACAATGACACGACATTTGTTCATTTGATTCACTCCTTTTAACCGTGCATTTAAGAGGTGGATGCAATCATATCTATCGTTCACGACAATGCCACCTGTTACTTACTTGTCCTTACGTAGCATCGTATACGGTCGGTACAAAACTATATATCTAATATGCATATAAGCTGTCATTTTATTTTTCCCTCATATTGTTTGGCTAATTTTCATGTTCGGCCAAACATTTCCTTTATCTCTTCTTTCACTCGTTACTTATTGCAAAAAGGTTAAAAAAAAAAGAAGAAAAAAAAAGGAAATTGTGAAGGCTAGAGAAGGAAAATGGGTCGATTACAGTACATGCACTCTTTGTTCGCCTTAAAAAAAAAGAAAAAAAAGAAAACATTGCTAATATCACAACACAAAAACAAGAGAGTCAAATGATTGAGAGAGTCAAATGACTGAGACTTATTAATGCCACGAAAAGAAAGACTAATGTAATAAATAAAACCAAATGTTTGAATGGATCAAATAATTTATTTATATTGATCATATGATAGTGACATATTAGTTCTTAATGTATCAAAATTTTATATTATGACTAATGTTTTATACCAGAGAATTAAATGGAATGAAAGTCATTAAATAATTATACAATTACAATAATTTTTTATTATTAATTTCATTATAATTAAAAAAATTATATAAATTTATAAATTTTATTTTAAAAGAGGGAGTAGAGTACAACAAGGGTTTTAATAAATATTTATTTTTTAAAAAAATTAATTAATTTTATTATTAAATTTTATAATCAATGACATAATATTTATTTATTTATTTTATTTTTTTACCAGACAATATATCTGCCAGGATGAGCATAAAAATTCGAATTTAACCTAACACAGGAGAAGACGTATCAATTATGGTAACAGGAATTGCGATTCGTGTAATTTCTGTAAAACGAACACAATTCGGATTTCCAAACCTACAGCAATTTAAACCTGTGCTCGGTAACAACGTTCCCAAGTCTATGATTCCGATAGATAAACCTCAGCTGTGTTTTGCCAGTAAGTCGCAGTGATTTTTAACCTGCGCATTGCTCGCTCGCTCCTCTTCCCAAACCCATCCTGTGTCTGCGCGGTGGGTGCAAGGAATCGTAAAGAAAATTTTACATAGGCTAGAGGGTTTTAGTACTAATTTGAATCCTAATCATCAGTCGAGTCGAATTTGGGCAACTCGATCTTTTTGTTCTTTTTTTTTTTTTTTTTTTTTGTCCAAAACCCCACGTAACTTCAATTATTGAAATCTTCTCCAGCGCTAACCAATCTCACTCTCCCCCCCCCTCTCTCTCTCTCGGGTCCTATTCTTTCTGCAGGCAAGTCTTTCATTCTATGTCTCTCTTTTTATATTTATTTTTTTCCTTTTTGATGTCTATTAGTGCTTGATGCATGCTTTTACTTTACTCCGGATATTGCTTGGAAGCAATCGTTGTTGCATTATTATTTAAAATCATCATCTGGGTCCTATTCATGATCACAGATCTGTAATGGGATGGTCTTCATTTTTTTTGGGTCTGTCTGGGAGTCTTTGATTGGTTGTAGATGATGGAATCTGGTTTTGATAATGTTCTGTCTCTGTTTCCTTTTTACTTACTTAAAATTCTCTTCCTTGTATTCCATAGTACATGTGTTGGAGTTTTAGGTAGTTTTTTTTTATATTTTTTTCCCAATTTGTTTATATTCCTCTTTGTTGGTTATTCTGGAAGTGTTTATCACATTAAGGGATTGATGAAAACTGATCTGGTCTGCGGATTTGGCTGGCTCATATGCCGATTCTCCTTTGGTTGCTGTTGTTTCAGTATTGAATTTTCTGTTTTCATTTCAGTAGTATCAATGATTTCCGTGGATTGCTTTTAGGGACCAATGGGGAAAAGGGTTAGGAAAAAGAGCCGGGCAACCTTGAAGGAGAAGCAGGTTACAGTTCATTTGCCTAAATCTTTACCTCAAAAAAGCATCGTCAAGCTTGATGCTGTTGGTGATGGAGGTGCAGTGCTGAAAAAGAGAGAGCCATGCACTCATCTTGAGCAGTGTTTTGATTTTAACCATTTGTCAGAAAAAATCAAACATTCTGTCAATTTTAGGTGTGAGGATTGTCGAGGAGGAGAGACTGATAGGAGGGGGGCCAGGGGAAAGGGCAAACATGGAAAGAAGAAGGGGAGCGCATCAAGTGATTCCAAATCTGAGGCCAAAGCTATTTGGATTTGTTTACAATGTGGACATTATGCATGTGGAGGGATTGGTTTGCCAACAACCACTCAAAGCCATGCTGTTTCTCATGCTAGACAAGCCCGTCACTCCTTGGTAGTTCAATGGGAAAACCCACATCTCCGGTGGTGCTTTCAATGTAATACACTAATTCCAGTTGAGAAAACAGAAGAAAATGGTGAAAAAAAAAATTCATTGCTGGATGTAGTAAAATTGATCAAGGCGCAAACCTCTGGACAGTCATCATTGGATGTTGAGGATGTCTGGTTCGGAGGTGGCAGTGTTCCAAGTGAAATCAAAGCACAGGACACAATATCAAGTATTTTAGATGTAAGAGTTGGTTATGTGGTGAGAGGTTTGGTTAACCTGGGGAACACTTGCTTCTTTAATTCCATCTTGCAAAATATTCTGGCAATGGATAGATTGCGAGATTACTTCTTAAATGAAGATGCACATTTTGGACCTATTTCTATGGCCTTGAAAAAGCTTTTTGTTGAAACAAGACCAGAAACTGGCTTGAAGAATGTTGTCAATCCTAGATCCTTTTTCGGGAGTGTCTGTTCCAAGGCTCCTCAGTTTAGGGGATATCAGCAACAAGACTGTCATGAATTGCTGCGATGCTTACTTGATGGGTTGTCGACCGAAGAGTTGGTGTCTTGGAAACAAATGAATACTTCTGGGCAAAATGGCATTTCTCCAAAACTTGGTTCTACATTCGTAGATGCTGCATTTGGAGGGCGAATTTCTAGTACTGTCTGCTGTGTCGAATGTGGGCACTCATCAACTGTGTATGAGCCATTTCTAGATCTCTCACTTTCAGTTCCAACCAAGAAACCTCCACCTAAAAATTTCCAACATCTCCCTCGGACCAAGAAAACCAAGATGCCACCAAAGAAAGGGGGGAGGGTTCGACAAAAGCCTAGCAAAGACACAGCTACCGATCCAGCAAATTTATCAGCCATAGGCGAGCCTCTGTGCCAGACGCAATCCTGTATGCTTGTTGCAGAAAATACGATGTCTTCTTCGCATGATGCGGCATTACCTGATTTCATTGCCTCAAGTAGTGCAGCTGATGAAAGTGGTTCTGTATCACAGAACTTCTCTGCTACTGTAGAATCTGGAAGCGAGCAAGTTGTTGAGGCTAGAATGGAGGAAACAGAGGCTTCATTGGAGTATTCATGGATGGACTATCTGGGAACAGAAACTGTTGCAGATGAGCATGGAAATGATATTTCAGTTGGTGATTCTATCATAGGTGTAGTCCGAGACAATGACTTAATAGGGACTAGTCAAGCACATTCGATGGATGGGGAGCCAAATCAAAATTTTGATTCTTCTGTGAATCCTTGGGAAGACGAGGCCCCCTTGCAGGTGCAGAGCTCTGAAGTTCTGTTGCTTCCGTACAAGGAAGAGGGTTGCCCTGACAGAGAGGTTACGAGGGAAGAAGCTGAGGCATCTTCATCAATTGTGGGCTGCGGACAAGATGAACCTGACTTTTCTGGCTTTGGTGATTTATTCAATGAACCTGATGCCTCTGTCGGCCCTGTTGTGGGACCCTCTTTAGGTAATGAAGTTGTGGAAACTGGTCTTACGGAAGGAAATGTCAGTGAATCTGATCCCGACGAAGTTGATAATGCTGATTCTCCAGTGTCTGTGGAGAGTTGTTTGGCTCATTTTATAAGGCCAGAGCTTCTTTCTAATGATAATGCTTGGGAGTGTGAGAATTGTTCTAAAGTTCTGCAGTGCCAAAGATCAGTTTTAAAAAAAAGGCAAGCTAAATCAGTATCTGAAATGTGGATAAATGGAGGTGAGACTGTAATCCAAAGTCCACCAGCTTTGGATGATGACTTGCATTTTTCTGATGTTGGAAATCACAGTAATGGAGATGCTAGTACTGGTGCATTTGTCAACTCCATAGGTGAGAGCATTGTTTCAAGTAATGGTAAAATAGATCACTCAAATCAAGATTGCATAAAAACTGTAAGTGATCAGATGGATGGGGAACTATCTATTTCTCAAGACAAAGAACAGAAAGGTCAGAAGAATGCCACAACCCCCGATCTATCACATTCGGATTACAATGAATCTCAAGAAGTTTGCAGGGGTCAACCTGTTGGTTCTTGTAGCATTGGTAATTCTAGCAGTGTCGGACATGCCGATGCTAAAGATCGGCAGAACAACTCCCAGGTGGTTGGAAATTGTGAACCAGAGGAAAAGCAAGAAGAGGATAAATTTTGCAAAACAGTGAATGCAAAGAGGGATGCAACTAAGAGGGTCTTTATCGATAAAGCCCCACCTATCTTAACCATTCATCTGAAAAGGTTCAGCCAAGATGCGCGCGGTCGTTTAAGTAAACTAAATGGTCATGTAAATTTCAGGGAGACACTTGATCTTGGACCTTACATGGATCCCAGGTACCTATTCAGCACTATCTTTTTGTGTCTTGTTTTGAAAACCCCACTGATCTCTCGAAGTTACGTTTTCGAATAGTGTTTAGCAATAAGCTCTCGGTTACTCTTCCCCCTCCTTTTTATTTTTCACTGCAAAAGATATGTCGAAACTTCATTGCAGACATCCCGTAGTGATCTGAACACTAAAATGGTTAATGTTGTTAGTCTGGGACATACCTTAAATCCAGGATATGTAAAAGCATACCATTTCCCTGTCTCGTTTGATTCATGATTATGTTGATGGTACCTGATATGCTTTGTTGTTGTGCATAAACAGGTGCCCCAATGTACATAAACACATTTATCGCTTGCTTGGGGTAGTGGAGCATTGGGGAACGATGAGAGGAGGTCATTATGTTGCGTACGTGAGAGGGAGTCGGGCAGAAAAAGAAAATGGCGGCTCTTTCTGGTACCATGCAAGCGATGCTCATGTGCGCGAGGTGTCCTGGGAAGAAGTTCTTCGTTGCGAGGCCTACATCTTATTCTACGAGAAAATTTGATAGGTTATGATTCTTTCTCCGACATAAATGACTTTGTTTTGTGACCAACCGAGAAGGGTTGAGCCACACAAAATCAAAGAAGAGAGATGAGCGTACAACAATAACCTTTTGTCTGATAGATACCCTTTTTTCTAAAAAAAGATTTTTTGGGACCAACTATAAAATGTGTACATCGGGAAATTACATCACGAGAAAATATGAACATCCGTATGATCCTCTATCGAAATCTATATGTTTTTTTCTTTTTTTGGTTCGGTTCTTCTGGCCATGCCAACGAACCAGGGTGAAGTCTGAAAGGCAAGTCTAAGCTTGTTATCTCGGCTGATACGGAAGAATGGAAAGGATGGAGAACTCTGCTCCCCCCCCCCCTCCCCCACGTTATGATGAACAGAGATTAGTGAAAGGAAAAGTCCTTATATCCGCGGAGGTACTCCATACTCGGGTTATCTCCGGAGCCCAGCAAATCCATATGTTATAATTGCAAAGACACTGATGAGTTCCTCGAACGAAAATAACAATAAGTGATTTGTAATTTTAATACACACAAATAATAATTAACATAATTATAACATTTTTTTGATTAAAAAAAATAATACCGTGCACTTTTTTTCTCTGATCAAAAATTATTATTATTATTATTTTAAAAGAGCAATTTATTAACTTAGGTTCAAATTCTCATATTATAATTTATTTTTTTTTAAAATAAGTTTAGTTATTTTAAAATCATAGTGTAGAGATTTTTAACTTATTATTATTAAAATTGAGTATACAATTTTTTTATTCGAACTTAATAATATTTAAGTAATATTTTTTTTATTAAAAAAACTAAACGATGATAATAAAAGATAATTCTCAATTTTAACTTAAAAATACTAGAGAGATATATGCTCAATCCATCTTTTTATTTGTGTTTGTGTGTGTGTGTGTGTGTGTGTGTGTGTGTGAGAGTGAGAGAGAGAGAGAGAGAGAGAGAGAGAGCAACATGGGCCTGCATACTTCTCCCAATCAACATTAACCCAATAGTTGTTTGGGCGTCCAGAGGTCGAATTCCAATCGGGTCTATAGATTTAAAAGAGAGAAAAAAAAAAAAAAAAAAGAGCCGATTCCGGTTCACCTTACATTATCATTATCAGGATTCCTTAAACGACCAAGGATTAAAAAAAACCCAAACAATCAACCCGGGGGGGGGGGTTTGCCAATAAAAATGGGCTGATCTGGCCTCCGCCATTGGTATAGCTTATACGACTTTATATAAGTATTGTACAGAACATCTATATGATCGTTTAGAATATGCACTCGATCGCCTTAAAATTTTTATGTGGATAGAGAAGTGTTCGCTTTGGATAGTTACATACAATTCCTCGCAAGTTTACGGGAAAAAAGAAAAAAGAAAAAAGCAGTGCCGAAATAGTATCCTTTCCTATGTTAAATTTGGATTAACTTGCCGGGATTGTGAGCATTTGTTGTGCACTGTACCGTGCAAACGAAAGGTTCTTGCTCTACTGAATTTATTTAAACCCCCCCCCCCCCCCCCCAAAAAAAAAAAAAAAAACTAGGGATAATATGATATTTGTGGCGAGATTTTTGCTCGAATCATGGTTTTTCTTTGTTCAGCGAGGCGACTTTCTTGCTGAATGAATGAAGTTTCGTCTTTCCTTAAAAAATAAAAATTAAAAAAATTAAAAAAAAAAAAAGCAAAAGAGTTCTTGCTATACTGAATTTAGCAAATAAATAAATAAAGAATTAAATAGGCGGGGGACAATACGGTAAATTTCCCTTTTCAACAGACATGTTAATATTCAGTCATCAAAGCAGAAATGAAGAAAAAGCAAAAGAAGCCCATAAAAAAAGCTAGAAAAGAACTTAAAGAACTCTCCTGCATTTCTCTCTGTCTCTCTTGGGGTCTCTGGATCCTTCTCTCTCTCTTGCTTTCCCAACTAAACAAACAAACACATTACTTGCCTCCTTACTTAACAGTCTCATTCTCTCTCTCTCTCTCTCTCACTCACACTCACCCCTCTTCCATGGCAGGACTTTCTAATATTAATACCAAACTAGTCATCTCCATGTTGTTTGCCATTCACATCAATATTCTTGCTGGAATTATAAGCAAAAACGTTGTGGGAGCCAACTGGTGCGTGGCGAGGAGCGATGCAAGCAGCAAGGCACTGCAGACGGCACTTGACTATGCATGTGGTGCTGGCGCTGACTGCACCCCTCTCCAGACCAACGGCCTCTGCTTCCTCCCGAACACTATCCAGGCTCATGCTTCCTATGCCTTCAACAGCTATTTCCAGCGCAAGGCCATGGCCCCCGGCTCCTGTGACTTTTCTGGCACTGCCACTATTGCCAGAACTGACCCCAGTACTGTACACCATTCTCTCTCTTTCTCTTTCTTCGGGTCATGTCTGCTTCCTTCTTTTTTTTTTTTCGTAATTTTTTAAAAAACTTTTCTTCTTCGCTCTGTCTGTTGGTTGGTGGTGTAGGTTATGGATCTTGTATGTATCCAGCTTCTCTCAGGTACGTATGCCCGCATATCGATTTATCTCTTTCCGGGGTTTTCTTTTAATTTCTTGTTTCTTTACATAATTGTCGCTTTGTTTTTTGATTTTTTTTTTCCAAGAACCGATAAATCTTGAACCGATCTTGGAAAAGAGAACGCAGGAATGGAGGGCACAGAAAAGAGAAATATGTCAGTATCAAAACAAAACAAAAAAAAAAACAAAAAGGGATATCCGTTTCAATGAAGATGAAAATCCCAAATGTTATTTCTCAAGGATTGTGTCATGGACAGTTAGCACAAACTTTCTAAGATTCATATATACGGGGGAAAAAAAAAAAAACAGGAATTAATTTCAGCTTGTTTGTCACACGCCGTTCATCAGAATGAGGCTTCTCGCTTACCGATGTCTTGGACTCCTCAACTCCTCGCTTCCCCTCCTCTCCTCTCCCTCCCCCCCCTTCCTTTTTTTTTTTTTTTTTCCTCTTGAATCCAACCCTCGCTTCCCTCTTGTTGCTGCTGTCAACTTTTGCTCCGTCGACATCTTCTTCTGGGCCCTCGTTTGTTTCGGACCGTTAGATTGGTTTCTTGATCCATGAAGCCAGAAGCGGTAATTTCTGGCAATGGCCTTCGGGATTTCAGCTTTAATGACCCAGCTTTTGTCCTGTGTCTGATCATCGACGAATCGCGATCTTGCCAGTTTTGTCTACTGAACTTTCTAGGCCAGGGAAAGAGACAAGACCCATAAATTGGACCGTTGTAATTTTCAGACCAAGTTCAACTCTTTGCCCGATATAATTTTGTCCATTTATTACCCTCTAATTTATTAATTTAACACCCCATTATTGATTATGAAGTCATTAGCCATATAATATGTAGTTTTTCCTCTCTCCTTTTCTTTTTTTAATATAAATTTCACCTTTTTTTTAAATTAAAATTTGTAATCTCTAGAATAAAAGTTTAAACACCACATTACTCTCGGTAAACTTAATCTTCAACAATTTTTTTAGGACCAAAAAAAACTTTTTTTTTTTTTTTGTCAGACCCTAAGTTTCATATTTATTAGATCTAATTTTCGTTAGCAAATGCGCATTGATAGCACCATTTTAGTTTTGTCTATTAGCCACAAATGTGTCAAAATGCCCATTGATTTTCTTTTAGGTGGCAAATTTGATCATTTTACCATTTTAGTTTTGTCTATTAGCCACAAATGTGTCAAAATGCCCATTGATTTTCTTTTAGGTGGCAAATTTGATCATTTTAAATTTCGAATCGACTGGGGAGACCTTTTGTCGCTGGGATCAAAGGAATCTTTAAAGTAGGACAGATGATGGTCTTGAGAGCCCAGATGCTCCCTTTTTTGCAGGTGGTCCTACAAGCCACCATGCAACGCAACTTGGCACACTCTACTTGGTTGGAACTGGCCTCATGGGTATGACTGGAAAATGGAATGGCTTGGCACGGAAGCTTATTGCTATTTCTAAAGACCCTAGCTCTTGACGCTTGCATGTCATTTAATAAATCAGATGAACATGTTGTTGTTATGAGAAGTTTATTTCATTGCAACAACTTTACTGTTGATTTTCTTTTCTTTTTCTTTTTTTTTTTTTTTTTGACTCTTCGAGAAGAATAATGCTGTCAAAGGGAGCGACGGTACTCCAAAGAATCTTGCTTTAAGGACCATGGTTGGTGGCTTTTTCACTCTGGATCCTAAATAACCAGTAGCCTCCCTGAAAGAGGAAAATTTCAAAAACAAAACTAGTCATCGGTTCTTTAGGCTAATATTTATTAACTCTTTATTAGAATTGGAAAGCCAAACGCTTCAAAATGATGCACTTATGTCACTAGAAGTTGCAACCTATAATTAGAAGGTAGCCCAAATAAGTTTTTATTGTTCTGCCAGCTGTGCTTTAAAAATTGGGTTGTGATGGAACTTGCTGGTACTAAGTTTTGATACGTGTGTGTGTGTGTGTGTGTGTGTGTGTGTGTGTGTGTGTGTGTGTTTTATGATTTAGATTCGGGCATGTCCGTATGAACAACCCAAAGCTTATGCTTTGTGCATTCATAGACAATTAATAATTATTTAATTTCGTCCATTGAACAAACCATCGTGAGTCTACGTTGGTCAACAGTTCTTGGGGTTTTGGATCTTCTGATATATGATCAGCATTTGACTGATTCATGTCATTTCAGTTAATAAGCTACTCCTGAGCCATAGAGCATCGTCTAGCATTATCTTGGGTCTTGCAGAAAATAGGTGTGTTTGGTTCTTGGAAGCTTGCCAATGCCATGTTTCAAGTGACAAATTGCTTGACTTGTGAAAATTTTCCAGCATGGCGGGAGGAAGTACAACGAATTCAACACCGACAACTACAAGTACAAACAACCCAACCTCAATAACTCCACCACTGTCTGCTACACCGACATCCGTTGATGGCACTACTGGACTGAATCCCGGAACAACCCCGTCGCTGCCAACAGATAATTCTGAAGCTGCTCGGGGGTCCATGCTTATAATGATCTTAATGCCTCTCTCCTTTTTACTTGTTCTCTTGGTAACTTGTGAGTTGTGAACCCATGATACTCCTTTGCGCCAAAGCTGCATTGCTTTCAAAAGGAAGAGACGCAGACAGTTTTGTTAGAAGTTGGAACCACCTTTGTTGTGACCATGTAGCTTCAAGCAATATTTGGTTTTTGTCCCTGCCCCCTTTAATGTGCAAGGGGTAACAAGCTATGAATATCTGTAACTCTATTGTAGTCCAGCATTAATAGAATCCTAAATTCAATTCGATCATTTTGTCTGATTCTTGTAGCCTTCCATCTATACGAATATGATGTTACTGATAACCAAAGTACCTCTGATGTACTGATTCATACTTGCCTAGGCCTTATGGCAGTCTCTTACATCTCTGGAAAAGCTTGGCATATGCTCCGGTACCGGTGGCAAGGTGAAGTACACTCAAAATAGTGTATCGCTGCTGTTCAAGTCACCTGCAAAACTTTTGACTCTAGAACCGCAAGTTTGGCTACTGCAATCCATAACATGGATGAGCCCAGCCAACAGCTCCGTATGCACAAGGAACTCGTTATAATTTGGCATATTACTAACATGTGAGGAAACCTGGGGCTGTAACACTGGAGGAAGCTAGGTCCTAAGCACCTAAGCGGTTAGATTAATGCACCAAAGGGTTGACCAGTTAGATTATCCATTCAAGTTCTGATTATTACAGTTTACCAGCGGTTTGCATGTTTCAGTGAAACCCCTGCTGGAGTGTTTCCGCTGAGTCCGCAAGATGTAATAGGGGTTCTTTGGCCCCGGGTAGTTAGTTTGTAGAGGTCCCTACAATCCTCAGGCTCTGGCCTTTCAGCTAGGTCCAAAAAAAGTAAAAATGGAATATGCATATGAGCTTTTACAGGTATCCTGCAGTTTCTTTATGCTTTTTACCTGATAACAAAAATTAGCATCCAAACTGGGATGAAAAATGCTGCACATGGCAGCATGGGACGGGAACAGTGCTGTCGGATGCTTTGACAGAGAAAGGCATACAGACAGGTTTTGCAATGGAGCAAATAATGATCTTTAATCGTATTATACATAAACCAATCTAATAAAGAACAAATACATAAATTCTGGGAAGCATGGAGATCTTTGTATGTATTGCTGTTGTACAGGAAGATTCTTTAAAAAAAAATCAGATGCACAAGTGATGCCTTCGGCTGATCCGCAATGTTCTGCATGCATTTCCAAGCTTCCACGCCTCGTCTCAGTACCTATGGAGGAACCATCTATTGAAGAAAGGTCAGGGAAAAAAAAAAAAAAAAGGTAAGAAGTCATACAAGATTTTAAAGCCAGGAACATGTGCCTGACATATATAGAACGGGGCTCAGAATGGTCCTAACTGGAGCGTTTGAAACGTAAAAGGTGTGGACTTTGCTGCTTACTTTGGCCAGTTTGGCTTTGGCGCGTTCACCAACTTGTGATGTTCAAGATGCTGCTGTTTGTTTTGTTTCCTACACAAAATTCTCGTTTTAGGCCTAAACCGTCTGAACTGAAAGTTGTTTCCCCCTTCATCAGTTGCTTTATTATTGCTTTAGGAATTCCGCACCTTATGCTCAAAAAAGAGTACTGGGAAGGCAGGATGTAAGCATTAACAAGACTAATGATAATTGTAATTTCTAAAACTGACGTACTAATTTTTTTACAGTCATCAGGTGCTCAATTGTGGGAATTCTGCCTCATTGCAGAAATCTCCGGTGTCTTGCTGTATCAATTGATTATTAATGAGCATGCATATATGGAAATTTTGTTATGTAATCGTAGAATTTCCTCAAAATTTTTACCACTTTGCCTCTAATTATCAGACTTTTAGACTAAAAATACGCAGAATAATTCATATTCATTGGAAAAGGAAAGAAGAAAAAGAAAGAAAGAAATTTGCAAAGATGTGATACCAAATACATGCGAAATACTTGTTACGTGGTATTAGAAAATTTGATCTAACATGAGGCCAAAGATTAGAACAATAAGGAAAAGACAAAAGAGAGAATATGGCAACTTCAACTTTGCTACAAATGGGCAAGTTGACCCGTGCTTTAACCCAAAAAAAAAAAGAAGGTTGGTGATGGGATTCTCCCTCGACCCAAAAGGAAAGTTGGTATGTGCGGAAAGCAACCTTAGACTTTAAAATGTCTCATTGGTTATCACAGAGATGATACAAAAATGCCCCGTTGACTATCTAATAATTGATTTTTCTAGTTATAAGCTTGGGGGAGAAAATGGAAGGATAAAAGCTAAAAGACGGGGCTCTTTACTGTTAGTATATATCCTGTGGGTTCTTTACTTGAGGCCCAAATTCGCTAGGCCCATGTTTTTTGAATCCTTCGCCGTTGAAGCTGAAGAACAGGAGCCTCCTGTATCGGGCGACAGTCATCCCACTCACATATCGTCAAGTAAAAGTGAAACTTGAATCTTATAGGAAAAGGGAAACTTGAATCTTATAAATGGGCATACTGTACACTTCAACAGACTACTTTTTAGGGAGAAGGTATCAAAATCTACCCCTAGAAGAATGTAACGGATCGCGGTCATCCCACTTCTATATCATCAAGGAAAAGAGGGAATTTGAGCTTTATAAGCGGGTGTACTGCACACCCCAACAGGTCCCTTTTGGGAAGAAGATAGACCCCGTGATAGAGTCGTATTAGAGTCTATTCTTCCCGTCGTAGAATCTTGACTTAGCACAGAATGCCGAGAACTTTCAGTTTCACCGGCTTAGTGTGTGTCCAAAAACATTGACGAGGACGTCAATGAATTCAAGGTGTGGGAGAATCTCGTTGATGAATTCAAAGTGTGGGAGAATGTAACGGGTCGCAATCATCCTACTTCCATATCATCAAGGAAAAGGAGGAACTTAAGTTTTATAAACGGGTATACTGCCCACTCCAATGGGCTCTCTTTTGAAGAGAAAGTAATGAATTCGTGACACTCCGCTCTCAAGTTGTATAACGATCCAGAAGCCCCCCTCACATTTGGAATCCTCCTCCAACTTGGAAGGTAAAAAGTGGGATTAACTAGAAATCACTCTCAAACTCGGAGACTAAAAAGACTATAAAAAAAGAATCTAAAGCCCATAAAAGGGCCTTGTGAAGATTTCTCAATTGCTGGCTAAGAGTTTCTGAATTGTCTTGAGTTCACAAGATGACTGAGGAACAAGCAGTAGATGATAATAGTGTGTCTGAAGAAAGAAAATTGAGAATGGTAGCAGAAGCCTTTTACTTGCCAGAGGACAACAACATGGCAAAGCCACAAGGAGAGGACGCCCACTTCGTGTGTCATGGGAAGCAAACAATTGGGGTGGCCGATGGCGTTGCCCGGTGGGCTAAACGTGGCATAGATGCTGAGGCATACGCTCGTGCATTAATGTCAAACTCTTGCATTGCACTCCTCCATGAACCTGAAGGCGCTGTTGACCCAAAAGGGTCCTACAACAGGCTTATTCTAACACCAACCAAAAAGGGTCCTCCGCTGCCTGCATTATAACCCTCAAAAACAACCACTTGCATTACGCGAACGTTGGGGACAGTGGATTCAAGGTGTTCCGAGGGATGAGTCTTGTATACACGTTCCCAACTCAACAGCGCAGTTTTAATCATCCCTATCAACTGGGCAAAGAGAATGATAGCCCAAGTTTGGCCGATACGAACAACCTGGAGGTGGGATCAGGTTACATTGTCGTTGCCGGGACTGACGGGTTGCTGGACAATCTTCACCCGGAAGAGATTGTGGAGATCCTGAACATAGTTGAAGAAATATTACCAGAACAATTGGCCTGGACACTAGCAGAATGTGCACCGCACAATTCCCTTGATAGCAGCTATTGTTCACCCTTGATGGTTGCTTCTTATTCTGCTCAACGTCTGCGGGCTGGAGGGAAAACGTGATGACATTACAGTAACAGTTGGAAGGATCGAGCTAGAAAGCCAGAGATAGCAGCCTTAGAAACTAAACAATGTAATTTGCAGTCCCATACGAATCAGTCAGTGTCTGTGGATCACAATTTTTTTATCTGACCTACGTCTTGATGTATTGATCATCTTCAATTATAGTGTAGAATTTGGCTTGCTTATTGTTTTATTTGTTTCTCTTACCTTCAATAAGTTGATCGAGCTAGCTACTTCTGATAGATAGTAATCAAATGAGCCTGACTCTACGTCTATCAAATGAGCTTGACCCTGCCTCTATCAGAGATTCGTATGCCTCGGCAAAAATCAAAAAAAGTAACGCAATACCATCCAAAACACGTTTAAGTGCTATGCTAAGTGCCAAAATATAAAGTAATTTAAGAAAATATCAGCTTCTGCACCATGTGCAGGTGCCAAATTCCAACTTCAACCAGAGCTGTTGTGGTGCCACGATGAGCTGTGTCATCAACAAACCACTAAGCTCACCTTGTTCCATGTCCAGGGGCTTGTCACGCGAAGACAATTTGAAGGAAAGATACAAAGTAATAACTCTTGTATCAAGATATTTGTCATATTACCTGTTGAACTTAACTCATTTAAGTAAATTCAATTAATTGCACATATATATATATATATAACAAAACAAAATAATGACTCTTTTTCTTTTTTTTTACATACTTAAAAATTTTGGTACCACCATTAATGGACGAAAATATTAATACTAAAATTTGTTTTTAACTTTTAATTATATACTTTTATATTATATTTAAGTCAAATTTTATAAGTAATTTTTCATGTTAACTTGATCTATTTTTACTGATTACTCTTATCACAAAGAATATAAAAAAAATAATTTTTTTTTATAAAATTCTGCCCTTCCCCTCCATTAAATTTATGGTAAAAAATGTCTATAAAATTCGAACTAAAGGCAATAATTTAACAAATTTCCTAAAAGTCTACGGGCTTCCCTGGAGCGCCACGGGCTACGGCATGAATAGAAAATTGGGCCTTTGGCCTAAAACTCAGTAATCTTGTAAATGGTGCATCAGACCGAAAAAAAGAGTACAGACCAAACAAAGATATGGGTGAGGCGACTCGCATCGTCTCGTCAATAACTCACTCGCGAATCGCTATTGATGGGAGGAAAAGGCTACAGTCTGTTTCACTGAGTGTGCAAGATATTTAGCCGCGCAATTGCAACGAGCAGCTGGCCTCCGAGAGAAACGGGTGCTCATTTTCATCTTTTGAATAGGAATTCCTTTCTCAATTTATCTCTGTCCGTGTATGTAAATTGAGGTATTTCAATACAAAAACTAGAAGAGAAGGAATATAAGAATCTTGCTTTCATCATCTTTCTTACACTGAGATAACATGAGCTTGTCATTACTGGGAAGAAGAAGAAAAAGGGAATTATTGCTTCTACTGAACATTCCTTGTGCTTCTCACAAATTTTCCATAAAGCCCTCTTCTCTGTTGTCCACAATCGAAACCCCACAAAACCCATTTTCTCAAAACCCTCGAACTCAAAACCCTTTTAGGGTTTTGCAGTTTTGTGCTTCATTTTCATCGCAGTCCTCTAAATTCCCTGAGTATGAGATGCCCTCGGTCACTTGGGGCGTGGTCCAAGGCAAGAGAGAAAAGCTTGTCAATCGTGTCATAATATGTGATTATCTGAAGTCTTTGGGTATAATCCCTGATGAATTGGAGAGCTTAGAGCTCCCATCCACGGTAGAGGTCATGAGGGAGCGTGTTGAGTTCTTGCAGAGGTTGGGTTTGACTGTTGATGATATTAATGAATACCCTCTAATCCTTGGATGTAGCATGCGAAAGAACATGATACCTGTGTTGGGTTACCTCGAAAAGATTGGCATAAGTAGGCCTAAACTAGGGGAGTTTGTTAAGAATTACCCCCAAGTGCTGCACATGAGTGTTGTTGTGGAGCTTATGCCTGTCATTAAGTTTCTTCGTGGGCTTGATGTGGAGAAGCAGGATGTTGGATATGTTTTGCAGAAGTATCCTGAGCTTCTTGGGTTTAAGCTTGAAGGGACCATGAGTTCTTCTGTTGCTTATCTTGTTAGTATTGGTGTTAGTCCCAGGGATATTGGGCCAATGGTGACTCAATTTCCATATTTCTTGGGGATGAGAGTGGGGACTACTATTAAGCCTTTTGTCGATTATTTAGTTTCTTTGGGTTTGCCAAAGAAGATAGTGGCAAGAATGTTGGAGAAACGAGCATATATACTTGCATATGATCTTGAAGAGACAGTTAAGCCAAATGTAGGCTGTTTGATTAGTTTTGGGATTCGGAGGGAAATAATTCCCTCCATTATAGCACAGTACCCACAAATGCTGGGTTTGCCTTTGAAAGCTAAGCTATCTTCCCAGCAGTATTTTTTTAACTTGAAGCTGAAGGTTGATCCGGATGGTTTTGCTAGAGTGATAGAGAAGATGCCACAGATTGTAAGCCTTAACCAAGCTGTGATCACGAGACCTGTTGAGTTTCTGCTGGGGCGAGGAATCTTATCTGCAGATGTAGCGAAGATGGTAATAAAATGTCCACAGTTAGTTGCTTCAAAAGTTGAGCGCATGAAGAATAGCTATTATTTCTTCAAAAGTGAAATGGGGAGGCCACTAAAAGAGCTCGTGGAATTCCCAGAATATTTCACCTATAGCTTGGAATCCAGAATCAAGCCAAGATACCAAAGCTTACAGAGCAAGGGGACAAGGTGCTCATTGAATTGGTTCCTCAACTGTAGTGACCAGAGATTTGAGGAGAGATTGCAAGGTGGCTATATTGAATCAGAGAGTTTTGGTCCATCATTTTCTATGGGAGGGAAGTTGGAACTACCCGGGTCTGAGGTTTTGTCAGATGAGGAAGATGAGAGTGATGATGAAGTACTCTATAGGCGCACTGTTTCTCTTTGACATTTTCTGGTCTTCAGCTACAAAATGAATCAAGTTATATTTAGTGTCGTTTCTTCAGAATGAGCCTTTCATTTTGCTTTTCATGTCTCGTACAACAATTTTAGGTATCAAAGTCCAAGAGATTTGTCAATATTGCTTCATTTCAAAACATATTGCTCATTTATCTTAATTGTTGGTGAACCATCAATTGTTCTACTGGCCAATATGCTTAAGCATCTTCAACCAGAAAAAATAGTCGTCCCAATAGGCCTCACAACAGGAAACGTTCTCTTTTATCTGATTATTCCCATTTAATGTCTTTTATTTCATAATTTCCTTCTTCTCCCATTGAATAGTCGTTTATCTTAAGATGGAAAGACTTCCCCTAGTGGAACAAGGAAACTAGTCCTTCCTGTTGGTTGCTAATACAACAGTGTCCGAAATTGGCCTATGAACCATTTGTTTTACTAGAAGTTTGCTCATTACCGGGTTTTGCATGCAATTTTCATGGAGAGTCTTGCGCACTGAGAAGCAGTCTTCATGCACTTAGGCATGGTGCTGACCATCAATTCTCCACTCCAGGTAGAAATGACTAGTGTCAACTGGGTCTGGAACTCTGTCTCTCCAAGAAGAAATTAGTACTTAGAAAGTAAGTCAGGGAACCATACTTCGATTAATCACCATAGAATTGCAGTGGTCAATTGAAGAAGAGATTTTCTCTCAACATCCAGCAAAAATAAGTTCAGTGGAGATCCACTTTAATCATTCCGTCCCACTTTAGTGTACTTGATCCCGCTAACTAAACAAAGGTTTTACGGTGCAATTATGACCCAAAGAGCCATTTTATTATAGTTCGGTTTCAACCTAAAGAACTCCAAAAAATGGATTATTTATTGCAGAGTTCAGCTCCGACCCAGCTGAGTTCAGAACTTGCATGTCAACCTTGTCTCTAGACAAGAAAAGAAACTCGTCTCCTTCAATTTTCTCAAACCCACACAGCTCAAGAAACTCAATGCCTCCTTTGAGTGAACCGACTCTATCCTGTTAAATTGAGAAGGGTAAATCACAGAATCCACATTCAGAAAAAAAGAAAAAAAAAAAACAAAATGAAATAAGAGATTATAGTCAGAAAATGGTACAGTATAAATGAAAGGTGGTACATCACATGTTGGATGCTAAAATGACTGTATTTTGACCGATCACAAAACAAAGCAATCAAATCATAAGTAATCAATGTTGTGGATCTTAGAAGTGAAGAATCAATATAGATCATTAGGCTTGGATTGAGAGCTGCAGGTGAGGACTGGTAATCACAACCCAATCCAGCTTTCCATCACCCAAGCCAAAGCCAAATTCACATATCAAAATTAGCTAAATTGATCTCAGCATCATAATTTTGCATCATTTGCTTGGTGGAGGCTACAACATGGTATGGAGTAAAGAAATTCCATACCTGAAATGCTTGATTGTTGAGTCTGATCTTTCTGAACTTTTCTTCACTAGGATTTTTTGCAACATTCCCCATATAAGTAAGGAGAGTTTGGAATGCTCTCTTCACTTTGGCATCTTCATCCTGGCCTCACAAAAAGCAAATAAGGTGAGGCCATTGAGCACAGTGAACAGCACTATATGGAACAGAAGTGCACAACTTACTTGGACGTTAGTAACAGCACAAATAAATTCACAGAAAATGTGTAAGTGAAAAAATATAGTGATGCATAGCACATAGGCAAATGACTTGTAGAGAAAAATATGAGAGGCAGATATTTATCTGTACCTTCATGTCAAGCAAGTTATATCTTGCATCATTAGATCATCTACTAATAGCTACTAGACGGATGAGTGAACCATTTAATGGAACATCTACAACCAAAATTTCTGTGAAAAACCGAAGGAGCTGAATTTCTAGCCATGTCATCCATAAATGTTCTTGTGATAACTATGAATTTCCCGCTGATAATCATGCAACCCGGCGATCCTCTCTCTCTCTCTCTCTCTCTCTTCCCCCTCCCCACTTTTTCTTCTGTTGACCTTAAAGAATAATCAGTTAAATGAAATTGAATAAGCTAATGAAGAGGAACATTGAGAGGAATAATATTTTACCTTGCAATTCTGTTTAAGAGATCGCAAACACTCTCTCATTTGTTCCACCTTTGTGGCTGGCCTAACAGGCAAGAAACTCTGCAAAGCATTGGTAAACATTTCAAATAACCATTATATCACCCATCAAGTGTGTGAATTTTTCCCATACCTTTTTCTCTTCCACAGCTGGTGTTGACGGTTTTGTGGTCGGAGGATCTTCTGGTGGCAATCCAAGTTTCCTTCTTCTTTCTGCCTGGAAAGCAACCAACTACAATCAGGAATCAACTAATAACTAGTAAATTCTGTGGCATATAATCCGATGGAATAACCAATGGAACATAGAAACTAGAAAGGGTGTAGTGGACTCTTGATAGTATATGCTCTGTTATTTGCCAAATGAGATCTAGCAGCTGTTTCCCTTTCCATTTCCATAGAAATCACAGATGTGTGATTGCTTCTTGTCAAAGAAGTGTTGAACATTTTAAAGCATATCCATTATCCAAATAAAGACCTAATCAGACTTATGCAAATCATTAACCCTATACTGAAATATAGGGGAGATCAAGAAAACAAAAGGAAAAGGACAGAAGAGACCTTGTCTTCTTCCAGCTTCTGACGAATTTTTTCCCGTGCTCTCTTCTCTTCCTCTTTCTCAGCCTTTCGCAGGGCCAGCAAACTGAAGAAGCAAAACTAATAGTTGATTCCAGCACATAAATACGGATCTACTGCTGATTATTTTCAAGAAAAGGAGGGGATCTGCAATAATGAATGCAATTCAAAAGATCGTATAAAAAATACAAACAGCTCCAACACATAAAGGCAAACCGTTTTCTTTCATTTTCTTCCTCAATTCGCTTTGCTTCTAGGAGTTCCTTGCCAATTCGGATCCTCTCCTAATCGAATAATAAAACAATGTTATCGGATATGGTGGATAGATAAATGAAAAAGGAATTTGGATCCAAGGTAATGAATTGAAAAGGGGAATCATATGTTCCAACTGCCAGAATCTTCACCAGCATGGAGGTTACAAGGGAGTAAATAGCCTTAGGCATGCTGGCAAGTATCTGAGCATGTGAAATCAATTTATGTCTTGGCTATGAAACTACAATAATACGATGGGTGAGGTATGAAGCACCAGCAAAAGGAGGTTAATATGCACAACTAAGGAATGAAAGAATATGCATGAAGCAATTGACTTTACAAACATGTCATGTTTTTACTATTGGACTGCAATAAAACTATTGCCAAACAAGGAAAAAATAAAAACATAGCAGGCTGCTGCAATTATGTCTGTAATGGATAAAACCAAGTGATACAATCTTTCTTTCCTCAAAATATATTCAAGTAAACTTGGCACTCAGAACTCAGAAGTCCACAGAGTGCTAATGCTCTAGGTGTATAGGTGAGCAATTTCTAATGCACATGAAGAGGAAGAGACTAACTTCATCCAATGCTCAGGGACAAACTCTCAATTTGCTTTTAAATTTTATAGCTGTACATATAAACACAAATACAGATATATAATTACACACTGCAAATTAATAAGAAGCACCTTTTCCCTTTCTCTTTCCATCCTCTTCTCTTCCTCCTCTTTTTTCTTCCGAGCACGTTCCCTTTATTTTTACAACAAAGAGAATAAGTTTAAAACCTTGAGCAAAGGTATCTCATTAAAAGAAAGAGCTTCAGGATTCATTCAGAATTCTGACAAAAGGTACTTTCAAAACCACATATGAGATTGGGGAAAAACAGAAACAAAAATATATTCATGGCATGCATTGCCCACAGCAGCATAAATGAATGAAAAACCATATATCAGCAGCATATAAAGAAGTTTCAATCACACTGGCCAAGAAACTATTGAAGAAAAACTTGAAATCACATGCTAATACATCGCACCTCAATTCTTGTGCTTTAAGCTTCACTTCTTCAGGTGTAAGAGCAGGTTTAGGTGCCTCAACTTTGGTATTGGCAGGTACCTGATCACATACAAGTGAGAAAGTAGAATAAATATAAGTTAGAAAAATCAATAAAATGATATTCAAAATGCCTATGAGCCAGAGATAACACTGTTAATCTTTCAAGGTGCTCTGCACACGTGAACGCTGGTCACATGCAATAAGAGGAGCATGCAACTGCAAATGAAAGAAAAACAAGCATCACTAATAATGGAAGCTAAAGCAATCCAGAAAACATACCAAAGGCATTTCATCTATGTCAGGATCATTTTCATGCTCAACCACCCAATTTACAGCAGCCTCAAGACTGGTATTACCTAGGGAATAAAGATATATCCAATCAGATAATTTGAACACGTATGTTAGTGCCCTCAACAAAGATAAAGACACACAATGGGTAATAATCACATGCAGACAAAGAATTATCAAGAATTAACCATATGGTAGCACTATGTGTTCTCACCAGAATAATGAAGTGCCCGTGTTGCCCGTGCCGTTGAGAAACCCATTGCTTCCAGTTCCTCGAGAAGCTTTTTGTCAACCTCTGGTGCAACCATTTCTAGAAGAACAAAATGATGAATAAAATAATCATTAACACAAAGAAAGAAGTAGAAAATTCTTGAGGGAAGTCTTCAAGAGACTGCATAAAGGTAAGCTTTGTATGAGCCTGCCTAGGCAAGAATGGCCAGAAATATGACCTGTGCTCCATTTCCATCCATAAGAAAAACAGAACTGCAGCATGAGCAACAACAGCAATAGAATTTTGCATAAGTATTACCACAACTCTCCCAATTTTGGTTTCTTCATGAGCCGATATTTTAAAAGGGGGAACAATATCTTCATCAAGCCAAGAAAGGAAGTTGTACAAGAGAAGATTAGAAATAAAAGGCAATTTTTCACTGTTTTCTTTTTGTCTACCTAAACTTTGGAATTCAAATGCATCAAAGGGATGCAACCTAACCACAAGGTGCAAACAGACATCTGTGAAACCGACAATTTTATTGTTACAAGAAATGTAGATACTGAGCTTTGCTTTAAAAAATTTTGGAAGAGACCAGTCATTTGCATGTGAGTTGTGGTTTAAAAAACCCAAGAAAAAACAAACCTACCCATAAATTAATATCCACAATGCACAGCAACACGCCAAAGGACAAGCAAAAGTAATACCTTCAGTCTGGCAATCTGTGCTTGCCTCAGCCAGCTCATCAACATCCATCGATGCTTTTGGAACCTCCAAACTTATTGGTCTTGCAGCCTCTGAAGTCTTATCTACAAATTCAGTGTGCCCTGTTCTCTTTGTGTGCAAATCACTTTCCTTCATGACAAAAGACAGCAATAGCACGCTACAAGTGAGGAGGCATTCAAAACCATTTCCTTGACAAGAAACAGATGAAAAAGAAAAATCACAAAATTCTGAATTTCTGAGCATCCCTCTTTAAGTCCCCAGACAATTGCTCCCTTTACACTGCATTTGACTTCACTGAACCTAACAACAAAGGCATCAAACGCACCCAAATAGATAGCCAATTTTAAGGTCATTACTCCATTCAACTGCTTATCCTAATCTAAATTCATTAAAAATAACGTGTATTACAAATTCCCAAAACTTGGAACTCCTCAACAGTATAATAATTCTAGAAGATACACAGATCCCCACAAAAAATAAATAAAAACATATACTATTTAAATAGACAAAACAAAAAGGTTTTCTCTTTGATGAAAAAAGAAAAGAAACATAAGAAGAAGAAGAAGAAGAAGAAGAAGAAAAGGAAAGCAATAGCGGATGGGGGTCAATACAGTTTTGGATCGGCAGGGTTTGCCACAAGTAGTGCAAACAAGATTGATGACGGCCTCGGTGGACTCGGCGAAATTGGAATGAGAGGTCAGCTCGGCGTGCTCCTGAGCTTCCTCCACTGACTTCAGGAGGACCCCACAGTCACCGCACTTCAAAGACATTCCAGCCGCCATTGATCGACAGACTGCTCGACTGTTAGATTGTTTGATATATCTGTCTTATCAACCCGACCGACCCGACCCGGCTGGAGATCACCAGCCTCAGCTCTCTATAATCCAAGACGATTGTCTTCCTCGCCAGGGGGCGAAGCTACCTTTATAAGCAGTGGGGGGATTTTACTTTTTTTAAAATATATATATATATAGTTTAGATGAAGGATTAAATTAAAAGCAATTTAAGTATAAGGATGAAATTGATAATTATCACTACGTAGAGGGACCAAAAAAAATGTTTTTTATTCTTTTGTCCTTTTGAGAATACACAGGGTTTTCGTTTTCGTTGACTTGAATGCACTCGTCTTTCTTCCCCAACCGTTTACCCTCCCAAAAAATAAAAACAGAAAAATTAAAAATTAAAGAAAGGCGAAGAGTCTGTTGAGTTGTGTCAACAAAAGAAATTATAAAATTAAAAAAAATCTCGAAAGAGAAATAAAAAAAAAATCTGGTAGCTCTGGACTCCCCTCCGTCCCAATATTCCCGAGAAAACGCGAATATTTTCCCGAGAAAATATATTCGAAAAGCAATATGCACGGTGGCCTTCTAATTGTTATGTACGTCTCGGTACGATGATTTCAGGCCATGCTCGGTTCTCGATCCATCCCTATAATTACTTCTTCGAGTCAGGTTATTGATGGAACGAGACCGCACGCGCCCGTCGGAGCCGACGAATGGAGGCGAACCGGAGAAAGTGAAAGTGAAATTGATCCAGTGGGAAGATTTCGAGCACGAGGTTGCGCGGTTGTGGAGCCTCCCCTCTGTCCTCAAAGAAGCTAGAGAAAGGAAGCTCAGGCTGGAGCAAAGGCTCCAGCCTCTCATTCAGGTAGCATTTTTCATTTATTGAAATTAAAAGCTTGAACTGTTTTTGAAATCCTTATGCTTTTTCTTGATTCTAATAAGGCTGGGGTTTAGGGTTTTGTGCTTGGAGTTTGATCTCTGTTTGTTTGGTAAGGATAATGTTTCAAGGCTCTGCTTTGTCCCTGGGAAATTAGTTAAAGAAATTGATAGAGACAATGAATATCAGAAACGAAAAGTTTTGGTAACTCATAGCTTGATTCTAAATTTGTGCTCTGTTTTATGCTTAAAGAATGTAGGTGATACGGTTTCTTAATTCTATGTTGTTAAACTTTCTTGGATCCTTCGACATTATTTTTGCATGGAACATAATCTTACCTATCTTATTGGGAGATGAGCGCATAACTCATAAATTACGAGAGAGATGGATTTATTTGTTTCTTCGGTAATGTTTATGCAGCCACTACACTAGAATCTTGATTTGTTTCCTTTTCTCTTTCTTGCGAGAATTGAAGTTAGTTGTGGATTTTATTGGAGATGGAATTGCAGACTGCTTATGCCTTTTCTATTCCCCCAGTGTTTGGGCTGGGTTCCAAGAAAGTGTCATTCACTGTTAGTTAGATAACATAAATTTCTTTGCATTAGAAAGATTAAAGTTACTTTTCTTGGTGCTTGAAGTTTATTCAATTCATCATCTAGTAATATGAAAAATTGATGAACAAGTTGAGTTTGCTTTTCTCTCTTGTCGACATGCTTTGCTATGGAGCAAACTAATTAGCCATACCATTGTGTCAGATTTTGTAATTTGGTTTACTTCATGGAGTTTAAAGATTAAATATAAAGCTATGTCCTGTAATTTTCAGCAAAATATGGTGGTAGTAAAGAATAAATTTAAGGTACTTCCTAAATTTCTGGGCCCTTGATTGATTAGCCCGCGGATTAGCGGGTGACAACATGGTGGGCAGGTCAAAGCTGAGTCATTAAATCGGTTGAATGAGCTTGAGGAGATGCACCAGAAATTGGAGGCCAAAAAGTTGGTGATAGAAAACATGGCAGTGCGTTCTAAGGTTTCTGCTGAGGATGCTATAAAGGAAGAAAAGAGGCTCAGTGTGGAACTCAAATCACTATTAGTTGCGGGCACCACTCTCTCTGTAGCTACTAAGCAACTGCAGGTAAGATAATTTTAGTATGCATGAGAATGCAAGCATCAATTAATTTTCTTTATAGGATGTAAGAAACAGAGTATATTAATTTCAATTCCCAAAACAGACTCATAAACAGTAGGATTGACTTTGTTTCATGTAAAACCTAGAATAAAGTTCATTGTTGGTCGAGTAATGCCCACACTAGAATTATCTATTTAAAATTGAGTTTAAGCAATTCAGAGCCTGGTATTGATGCTGGAAAGCTCAAATACAAAATTTTATGTTGTTAGCACTTTTTTTTTAATTTCTTGCTCCTTTTTTTTTCTCTTTTTACAGTTTCAGTCCATATTTAGGGCTATTCTCAAGGAAAATGCTAGAGTTATCCAACATCTTTTTAATTATAGTCTTCTACTCATTGACGCAGTTTGCAAAGTCTCTTTAGTACCAATTTCATTTAAGCATAACATTTATCTGTCTAATACTTTTTATCCTTCGCTACCATTTCCTAGACATCATAATTCCTGGATTATTTTTTTGACCGGGGTATTAGTTCTTCTCTGCTATAAACTTAGAGGGTTTTCTTATGAACTCTCCTTTTCTCTCATGCTGTTCTTTTGCAAGTTAGTTTACATCAATTCTTTTAATGCTTTTTTTGTTGTAAATTTCTTTTTGGCAATGCTTAGCCTCATATCTTAAAATGTGCCTGTTGTAATCATGTTTTTCATTGTCATGCCACAGGAATCAAACAAGTCACTTGCAGGAGAAAGGGGTTATGTGCGCCTCAGGAGCTTGCAGAAGACACTGAGGAAAAGGCAACAGTATATGATGTCACAAGTTTCATTGCTTTTTCCCATAAAAATAGCAGTTGGACCCTCTGAGGAGCAAGAACTTGAGTCACTTCCAAGCAGCAGTCTATCAGGTAGTACCATATTTAGCTTAAGGAAATAAAAAACCATAGCTTGGAGTTGTGAATGCTAGAATTCATGCATGAGAAGAATAGCCTAATACAAGCAATTACTTCAGTTCCTTTTCGCGTATTTTGTGTATGTTAGGATCATGAATTGCTCAGATATAATTTAGATAGGTCACCTTGATACCAGCCTCCTATACGAATTGTTTCTTAATCTTCCAGTCTCATCTCTGTTTTTAGCATCCTTGAATATGATCATATAGATAACCTAATATGTTCCCTATAAGTGTAGCATCTCCTCTTAGCATCCTTGTATACTTACATTTGCAGAATATAGAGGCTCTTTGTGAGCTTCAACAATAACCTTGAAACCTTTTTTTCTGTTTTCTATTTTGGGCAAATGACCAACCTTCATTTAAGAAACTGTGGAGGGACCACTTTGAATGGCTGATACCAGTTCATGACACTGAATACGTTGGCTAAATGCAATAAATTTCTGATTCCATTCTTGTAGATATATGTGTATAAATAAATGTCCAGGGCTGGAGTAGATTTTGCATGTTTCTTGATCAACCTTTCTTTTGTGTTTCATCAGCTTATTTCTGCCTCAGTGTAATGCTGTAGCTTTCTGGCTGTGGTATACTTATGTATATGGTTTAAATAATTCACGGTTCTAACTGGGCAATTATATTTCACAATAGCCATGTGCAAGATGATAAGATCTCTTATACTGATGGGTTTTAGCAGTGCTGTTTTAATTTTTTCCCCTTCTGTTGTCTTTATCAGGGAATGCTGCTGGTTCTAAACCTATTAATCAAGGATCCTTGACAATTTTAGGTCTGCATTTGAGTATGGCCCCTTTTACAAAGATGAGTTTTTTCGCTAGTAAGAAGGAGGTTCAAACGTCTGCAAGTGCCTTGGGATATGTTGCCCATGTATGCTTTATGCTCTCTCTTTTTCTTCACATAAATTTACCAGCTAATATACCTTGTTCTGCATGCTTCATGGATCTTTTTTTCATTTAGATTTCTGTAGTCTTTTTTTTTTTTTTTCCTAGAATTTACTTTCAGGACAAGATGATACGTACAGTATTCATCTTGTTTTATTGGCGTTGATAATTAGACTGCTTCATTAGTTTGGGTTTATTCTTCTTTTATTCTTGAAGAGGATACCTGGCTAGTGATTAATCTCCTTTATCTTTGTCAGGGTATGCTTCTACAACAAAAATTGTGATATGTATTGGGCTTCTGCTGTGATATGACATACTAATGCGTAAATAACTATTTAACTAGTGCTCGATAACTTATTTCATTTACCTTGGGATCTGTTGCAGGCTGTTTCTCTTATAGCTTCATATTCGCAAGTTCCTTTGCGCTACCCTTTGCGCTTGGGATGGTCTCGTTCTTATATTAATGATTTTGCCCATTTGATAGAGCCCACATTATCTGATTTGTCTTCAAGTGCATCCTCTCACACAAATGCTAAGCCTGTTGAGTTTCCTCTCTTTTTAGAAGGTCAAGATACAACAAGGGCAGCATATGCTGTATTCCTGTTAAACAAGGTAACAAACCGTTGCCTTTTCATACTGTCCACTTTTCAAATGCAGGAAAATTAACTGTGGACATTTTTTTCTGAACAAATGTCAACGCATGTTTTGGAAAGGAAAAACGTCTTTATTATAATAACTAAATATCTTCCAACCAAGCCCAACATCCAGGGGTGGAAATTATGGTGGCGCATAATCTTCATTTTTAACCATCTTCCTCTTTCTCTTATTCTTTTTATCAAAGGAGACAGTGCAAAATGTAGTGTCACGGTGTCCTGCCCTTTTATAAAGCTAAGAAACCTCGAGTCAGGAACTCTGAAATTGATCAATTAGAATACAAGAGGTTATGTCTTAAATATCTAAGATGCTTGAAGTTGCAAAGAAGCTTTTAGTGTTGCATGCCATCTCCAAAAGGACTCTGCCCTTTAACTGTTCATTTTTCAATGTTCTATGCACCTTAGTTCTTAGGTATATTATAAAAGAATGTAAAATGTTGATCACATTTGACGTAAAATCTTTTTTGAGGGCTGTATCAACAGTGGTATCAGATCACTTAAAATATTCAACTTATAGCGATCGATGGATAATTACAACTAGCATTGTTCTTCTCCAGAATCAAGTTCCTTCACCACCTCAGTTAGATCGAGGTTTTGCTTGTATAAGTTTTGTATTTTGGGGTGTATGGGGAGGGACTGCAGGTTTTTGCCATGAAGTGGATGGTGCAAGTTTCTCTTTTTGTTCAGCTATCGCCTGGTTGATTTTAGATTTTGTTTTTGGATTTATGTTTTGATTTTGGGCAACGGTTATCTTTTCATTTGATGAAATATCCACTAGTGGGTGATCCATCTTGGAATTCCACGAACAACATCTCCCCTTTCCTTTATAGATCCTTTATTTGATCCCTTTTGTGTGATAGAAGGCTGGAAAGTAGGAGGCGAAGGGCAGGCAGAAGGCTCGCCAGCTCATTCTAAGTTATTGTGTATCTTCTAAAATTTTATTTTGAAACGCTGGATTTTAATTTTCCACGTTAGATGGCATGTTGCTTCCTTTTCTCGGTACTATCTCTATGCCTTCACTCACCCAAGTAATTTTATTTTTCTCCCCATGTATGCAGGATTTGGAGCAACTATTGAATTACGTCGGTGCTGAGAGTTTAGGACCGCGGCATGTACTAGCTAATTGGAAGGAACTTATAAGGACAATTCAGTCTGCCGAGTTTTTAGAAACTTGATCTGATCTGTTGGTCTCGATTTTAACTTCTGTGTAAATGAATCACTTGTATTTCTGCACAGGTGCTAATTTTTCATTAGGCACCTTAGATTCTTGCCAATCATAGGTTTTAAGTGATAGAAGCCAAGGATCATGTAGATTCTTTTGGAGAATTCATTTCAGAATATGGTAATAATTGTCATTGCAGATTGTAAGAACGCAAATGTACAAGCATATGAGGTTCGATTCTTGTGGACCATTACCAGAAACCAATATTGCTCAAAGAATTGCCTCTCTTCTTCTTCTTCTTCTTCTTCTTCTTCTTCTTCTTTTATTTATTTATTTGTTCATTTTTACATGTTGTCATTAGGCAATAGCTGACCATGAGAATAAACACATTTACCCCTAAATCCTCAAATTTTAGGTTGCGTTCAGCTCGACAGTGGTGCAATCTCTCTCTCTCTCTCTCTCTTTTGGTTTAAAGAGAGCGTCGCATGGTTCATGCGTATATGGTAGAGGGCAGTCGCTGGGAAATGATTATGGCAGAGAGCCATGAGATCTCTCTACGCTCTCTTTAAACCAACGTCTCCTCCCGCCAAAACGAGAGTCATTTCCGCCCGGAAGCCCACCAATTCCGCCGCCTCTCGAAATCTTAAAGAAACCCGCTTCATATCTCTCATTCACGCCTCCAAAACCGTCCGCCAACTCCGCCAAATACACGCCCAACTCGTCCTCCACAACCTCGCCTCCAGCAGTCTCGTCGCAACCCAGTTGGTCTCTTCCACGTCTTTGCGCAAATCAATCGACTACTCCATCGCAATCTTTGATCATTACCATCCCAAGAACTTGTTTCTGTTCAACGCCTTGATCCGCGGGCTCGAGAGTAATTCCCATTTTGATGATGCCGTCTCTCGTTTCGTTTTCATGATGAGGTCAGGCGTTAAGCCTGACCGACTCACGTTCCCGTTTGTTCTGAAATCCGTGGCGGCTTTGCGTCTGCAAAGGCTTGGCAGAACGCTTCATGCTTTGCTTCTGAAGAATGGGCTAGAGTTTGATTTGTTTGTTGCCATATCTTTGGCTGACACGTATGTGAAAGTTGGTAGGCTAGGACTGGCTTTGAAGGTGTTTGATCAAAGCCCTCAGAGGTTCGACGGCCGGAGTACGTTGTTGTGGAATGTGGTGATTGATGGCTGTTGTAAAATGGGGGACATGGGAAAAGCTAAGGAGCTCTTTGAGGCCTTGCCACAGAAGAGCACTGTCTCTTGGAATAGTTTGATTAATGGGTTTTTGAGAAACGGGGATGTGGAACGGGCAGTGGAGGTTTTCAATGGAATTCCGGATAAGGATGTGATATCTTGGACTACAATGGTTTGTGGACTTTCGCAGAATGGATATCATGATAAGGCATTGAGCCTGTTTTCTAGGATGCTAGATGCGGATGTGAGGCCTAATGATTTCACCATTGTTTCTGCTCTTTCTGCTTGTGCAAAAGTTGGTGCCCTTGAAATGGGATCACATATACACGATTATCTTTCCAACAGTGGTTTCCAGCTAAACGGAGTAATTGGGACTGCTTTGGTGGGCATGTATGCTAAATGCGGGAATATTGAGTCGGCAAGTCAGGTATTTGGAGAGGTTAAAGAAAAGGATATTCGTACTTGGAATGCTATGATATGGGGTTGGGCAATTCGTGGACATTTTCGGCAGGCAATGCTATGCTTCAGGCAGATGATGTTTTCAGGTATGACTTTGTAGCACTTAGTGTGGTACCATTTGGTTTGATTTTGAGTTAATTTTTGAACCATCTGGAAGTGACTATATGCATCATACTTGCAGGTGTAAAACCCGATGAGGTTGTCTTTCTTGCCATAATAACTGCATGTGTACATTCTGGTGAAGCAAACCTTGGACTTAATATCTTTAACAGCATGAGACTTGACTACTCCATTGAGCCCAACATTAAACATTATACATTGATTGTTGAACTGTTAGGCAGAGCAGCTCGGCTGAAAGAAGCTCTTAGATTCATTGAAAACATGCCAATGGATCCCACTTCTGTGATATGGGGAACATTCTTCTGCGCTTGTAGGGCTCATAAAAATCTCAAAATGGCAGAATTGGCTGCACAGAAGCTCCTGGAGCTTGAACCTAAGCATGCTGTGAACTATATTTTCTTGTCGAATGTTTACAATGCTGTGGGAAAATGGAAAGATGCGGATAGAGTCCAAGGTTTGAAGAGGAATAGAGGGTTTGCCAAAGAACCAGGGTTCAGTTTTATTGAAATGGATGGCCTAGTGCACAGTTTTTCAGCTGGTGATTGTGCTCATCAAGATGCAAAACCGATGTATGTGAAATTGGATGAAATAATGGCAGATGCAAGGCAACTAGGATACATGCCTGGAAATGAGTGGGCAGTACATGATATTGAAGTAGAAGAGAAAGAAGACACAATAGGAAGTCACAGCGAGAAGTTGGCACTTTCTTTTGGTCTAATTCGCAGTTCTCCAGGCATGACCATTAGGATTGTGAAAAATCTTAGAATTTGTGGGGATTGTCATTCTTTCATGAAGTATACTAGTAAAACTAGCAAAAGGGAGATTGTCTTGAGAGACATAACGCGATTCCATCATTTCAAAGATGGGGCTTGCTCCTGCGGAGATTACTGGTAGGCTTGGCATATACAGAGTAACTTTTCGTTGTTAGTCATTGCGCTTGGTACCGTTGTTAACCATTTATTAGTTATACATCATTAAGTTTTTTATTTTTCCCCCTATATTTTTACCCTGACTTAAGAAAATTTTCTTTCATCTTTTGGTATTATGTTTACCAAATACCTTGAGTCAGATCATTTACCATATAAGGCCAACATTATCCATTGCACCAAACAAATTTTGATAGCTAAATGTTAGGATTCTAATTAAAAAGTATGAGATTTGAGTTTTACATAAAAAATATGGAGCTCTAACGTGAAACCTATATGGACTTAGACTCTCTCACTTTAATAGTTAGTTTTTACGGTGTGTTTCTCTTAAAGTTGGCATCAATTGGTATCAAAGTCTTCCACCACTCTCCCAGTTACTTACCCGATGCACAGGCGGTGCTGTGGATATTACTGAAAGTGGATATGGTGACCTGGTAATGGCAGTGTGGAATGTTAGGATCCTAATCGCAAGGTAAGGTATTTGAATCCCATTTTAATGACTAATTTATCTTGAGCGTGATTCTTTTAAAATTTGTATCATTAAATTAAGGAGGGTGCGGTACTCCTCAGATTCACATCATTAGATCAAGAGTTCTGCATAGGATTGTGTCCTAATAGCGTATCATTAGATTAAGAGCTTTATGTGGGGTTGTGTTCCAGTAGCCTTGATTCATAATAGCAAAGGTCAGTATAATGTCATACTGATATGCCTTGTGGAAGGGTGTTACATCTAAATGTTGTACCATATTGTTGAGCTTTGATTGCTCGTATCAGACCAGCCTTGGGTCCATAAATATGATGATCGTCTTTGTACCAGATTGCTTGCCTCCATCAAATTTAAACAATAATGCACACTTCACGCCGGTTGCACGTGATCCACTGCCCCATTTTTTCCTCTTGAATGATTGAAACTAGGTGCACAAGAATTGCGACTCATGTGATGCTTCGTAATGAGTTGACAATAACTCTGATCTTAACCCTAGGGGCTCAGTTGACTCTCTATTAATTATTTTCTCTCAACTGTGGTAGCTATATCGTTATTTTCTCTCTCCGGGTTGCAATGCACTTCACTTAAACTTCTCTTAACGTGAGAAATTTTGGAGAAGATATGAGGTTCAATCTCCTGACCGTTCCCAAAATATAACGGCCACTTGAAGTAGCGAGTGGTCAACGAGGTTTTTTTTTTTTTCTTCTTCTTCTTTTTTATAAATATTCAGACAAGTGTTTAATAAATTTCTTAAGTTGAGTATACGCGAAAGGGCAGGCGATGTGCACAACAAGCAGGGCCCCAACTTGGTGCTCTGGAACGATGTGGTCTTTGGCAAAGCACATGAACTGATGGACCCTATTGTTACTTAGTTTAGATTTGAAGTATAGACAACGTGACACCTCCTCGACACGTTAGTCAAATCAACCGAGGTCGTACTCGGGCGTGTTAATTTTGAGGCCTCGTATGTCGTCTGCTCTTTCATCATCATCGCGTAACTATCCGACATTTGAAATTCCACCGCGATAGGATATAATCCAAGCTTAGTTAATAGTTTTTTGAAGGATTTTGGATCGAGTTGGATGATTCTTTAAAAAAAAAAAAAAGAAAACGAACGTTTTAAGTTTGGCCCAAAGAATAAGGTGAACTCTGACGGGCTGAACGTAAACTGGTCCAATCAAATGAAGAACTTGACCTTTCGCCTATCTATCCATTTTGTGAATGAACCGGATCGAAGCGGGGAGACCGACGCCAAAAAACCAGCACTTTTTGCCCTGTATAATAATAATTTAAAAAACAAAATTATTTGCTTGAAATAATTAATTTATGACTTCTGTATAAAGAGAAAAAAAGAGAGAGAGAGAGAGAGAGAGTTTAAATTCTGTTTTCTTAATCTCTCTCTTTTTTTTTTTATATATGTTTATATAAATTATATAATTTTTTTAAAAAATAAATAATAATAATTCTCACGGGACACTTACGAATTAAAAACTCAGAATGCGGGAGGCAATCGAGCATTAGGAATCGTCTGGGACGTCACAATACCTTACTGATAAATAACTTTTAAAATAAAGAAAATGATGTATCTATAAATGAATTTTTCAATCACAAGTGATATTAATGAAATCTATCATCACAGGTGAATCGCAGAAATATAATCAAAATGATATAATATGATTATTAAGGAAATTTTATATGATTTGTTTATAAAAATAAATAAAAGAGAAGGATTTAAATTGAAACCGACAATTTCATTCGGAGTTTATTTTTCTGTGCAACAAAAAAGAGTGAGAAACAAAAAAAAAAAAAAGAAAGAGAGAGAGAGACGACTCCGGACGCGATGGTTTCTTTAGTGGCAATTTTCATTTTTAATTTTTCTCTCGGGTAAAGAATTATTTGAAAAAAAAAAAAAAAGTCTGGCCTTTCCTCGGTGCACCGTGGTCACGACTGATCCTCGCCTCTTCCTAGCCAGTGTCACTCTCTCTCTATCTCTTAAGAGAGAGAAATAACTACCAGAAGAGAGAAGAGAATAGTAGAATACAAATTCAACACCGGTTCGATAACAACCGCCGCCGCCACCGCCACCGCCACCGGCACAGCCAAGTCACCACCACCACCACCACAAGAACTTCATCTAATCCCATTCATCCGCCTTCTCTTGGCGTGTAACTGCTGTGCGCATACGTATTTTGTACGCGCTTTTTGTACGCGTCGCATAAGATGGTGAAGACGAAGGTACCTGATTGGCTCAACAGCTCGCTCTGGTCCGCCACCACCGGCGCCTCCGCCGATAACCGCTCCCAACGCCACGCCTCCATGCTCTCCTCTGCCACCGATCCACCGGTCCCTGTTCCACCCCCGGCGGCGGTCATACGAGAGGAGTCGAAGCCACGTCCGCCAAAGCCGGAAGTCAAAGATCATAGAGATTCGCGAAACAGCATTACCGTCATCGATAAAAATAACGGAAACAACAATAACAATAAGAGTTCTTGCGGTACGAAAGATGAAGACGACGGTGATAACGGAAGTCCCTCTGTCACCGGTCCCTCTGCGGAGGACATTTCGAGGCAGGCTCAGCTGTTGACTGCGGTTTGTTTCAATTAATTTACTTAGTCACTTGCCTTTGTAGGTTTTTTCTTCTTTTTTTTTTTATCTGTTGGCTTTTTGGAGCGTGTAATTCTGACTGTGGATGTGCATAATGCAAACTTAGCTGTCGAGGAAAGTGGTGAATATGGGGGAATTAAGGAGAATTGTGTCTCAAGGGATTCCTGATGGTGCCGGCATCCGTTCCACTGTCTGGAAGGTGCTCCTCTCACTGTTTCTATCTCTGAATGTTTTAAGATTGATTTCCTTTTTTTTTTTTTTTTTTTGGTTTAGTCTCCGCTTGAATTTTGCTCTTAGTGTTTCTGATTCAGTTCTAATTGCGTGCTATTTCTCGAGATAGCACAAAACTAGTGGACAATTTAGTTATAATTTTCCTGTTGAGTCTTACTGGTTGCATATTTGTAGTAGTTTCTTTTAGTTGAATCTTTTTTATCATGAGAGCACTTTGTTAAGAGATGCAGGCTCTTTGACGTTTGGATTTGGAATAATGTTGATGTTCAACCTGGGTTACTGGTTTTTGGCAGCTCTTGCTTGGGTACTTACCGCCGGATCGATCACTCTGGTCAACTGAATTGTCTAAGAAGAGGTCTCAGTACAGGCATTTCAAGGAGGAGCTTCTGATGAATCCTGTAAGTCATATTTATGAATTTGAAATGATCATCTAGCTTGTGTTAGTGATCAAAATCCAGATATTTGAAATGACATGAGCAGCCAAAATGATCATCTAGCTTGTTAGCCTCACTGTTGTTGAAATTCAGTTCTTATTTTACTTTAGTGATAGGACTTTTTTTGATAATAGGTTGTTGGGAGAACTCAAATGTGTGATAGTGCTGTTGAATTACCTAGCAAAAAAGTGACAGATATATGTTTATTTGTGCTGCTAGATGGGTCTTCTCATGTCTAGCTTATGCTAGATCAACTTTTTCTACTCTTTGAGGAATTCTGATTCAAGCTAATGAACTGGGGAAATCTCTTTTAGTAGACCATGAGTATATGTGCCGGATTAGCTACAATAATTACTTCCTGTGAAAATTTTTGGATCTCCAATTGTATTTTTGTGGATGCTTAGTCAGAAATCACAAGGAGGATGGAAAAGTCCTCAGTTTACAACCATGACGAGCCAAAATCTGAAAGCACTGGGATGCTATCAAGATCAGAAATCACTCATGGAGAGCACCCTTTGAGCCTTGGGAAAAGTAGCATCTGGAATCTGTTCTTCCAGGTATTGGATGAAAACTTTTTAATAGATGCACCAGCAATATCTAAAGTTGCAAATGCCTTCTAGGTGAAATGAATAGGAATTGGGCCACAGGTATCAGATTGTCTTCTATCTGGCATTGTTATGTTTTGTTTTGCTGGTTGGAGGGGGATTGACATGAAACTACTGCACTTTGCTACTTCTTGATCTTCTGTTTCCTCTTGAAGGAAATCACCGAAACTTTGCATTCAGATGGAATATAACAAGACTTATCACCCCAAAATCACTTGTTAGATGGCCTTGAATGTAATCATGGAGCCGCCTTCTTGGGATTTCAAGATGCAGAAAACTATATTGATTAATATAATAGTCTATAGAAATATTGAACTTTTGCTTAAGTGGTGGCTTGGTTTTTATGTTGATTGGAATCTTGGGAAAGCAAATTCTTTTGACTGATGAATAGTAAAATCAATCGAGGTACTGAAATCCATTCATCTTTGGAATGTCATTGCATCTTATTAGTGTCTTCCCACAGCAAGTGTTAAGAATTTAATAGAATTTTTCTGATGTAATAGTTATCGCCGCAAGTCTACAGTTTCTTTTTGTCTTGCTAAGTTAATTATGCCCGCATATTAGGATGTTTTCCTCTAGCCTCTAGGAAATGTTTATGGCATTTGTTTTTGCTGCTTAGAGAGTATTTTATATTGTGCAATGTTTCACAAAAACAAAACAAACAGCTGTTTCCAGCATTTCTTTGAAATTTGTAACACTGACCTTGGCATTAATAGGATTCAGAAATTATAGAGCAGATTGACCGAGATGTGAAACGCACTCATCCAGACATGCACTTCTTCTGTGGCGACTCCTCTTTTGCAAAATCTAATCAGGTGTGCTATTGTATTTCAGTTTGGTTTTGATATCTAAGAGAAACTTCAGTTGTGGCTGATAAATATGTCCCCCGTGTCTTCAGGAGGCCTTGAAAAGCATACTAATTGTGTTTGCCAAGTTAAATCCGGGTATAAGATACGTTCAAGGGATGAATGAAATTTTGGCTCCACTATTCTATGTATTCAGAAATGACCCTGACGAGGAAATGGCTGTGAGTATATATTAGTTTTCTTTCAGTTATTCATCTGCACACTATTACACAAAATTCATTGAAGGATAGAAGACATCATTGAAGGAAGACTTGCGATATAAATCATGTCAAACAATAAATGGCATCATATAAGACATGGCATGCCAGCAGAACAATTTTTAGATTTCAAGAAATGATACTTTTGCTACCTCATTCAGTTTATAGATTTTTGTTTTTGATTCAATTTTGGCTTCTTACTTGTCAAAATTTTTTATGTTTAAGAAACATTGCCTTTAGTTGATTTCAGAAAATTAAATTTTTGTGAACTTGTGGAGTGTTTGCTCCTTTGGAGCAACTAAAAACTAGCTAAACTTAATGGATTAACCCCAAACTAGGAGGGTTAACTAGGCATTCACTGATTATTATATGTGAGTTGTGTGATCTAAGCATTTTCATTACTACACCCCCTTGTCATTCGTGGTATATGTAAATAAAAACAAATTTTCTCCATACTTACAGTTGGAATTTGCTGCTATATATGAAACAACTGACACTGCTTGTCCTATCTTGTTCTGTTAATGATTTGCCATATTTAAGTAATGCAGGCCTGTGCTGAAGCGGACACATTCTTTTGTTTTGTTGAGCTATTGAGTGGATTCCGGGATCATTTCTGCCAGCAGCTTGACAATAGTGTTGTGGGAATCCGTTCAACAATCACCAAGTTGTCGCAGCTCCTGAAGGAGCACGACGAAGAACTTTGGCGCCATCTTGAAATCACGACAAAGGCAAGACATTTTTTTACAGCATAAATTCAGATTCTTTACGGTGTGATCCATCTTCTTCTTGTCATCTTTCTCGGAAAAATTTATTTGCTTGGGACAGAGGAAGGAAATCCATGAACCAACCTGATCATCTCCAACCCCTTAGAATGCCTGTAGTTTAATGCTTAAACTTGCGTATTATTCTCAACTTGTCTGAATACATTGTACGGTGTCCTATTAAATGCAGATATAACAATCAAACAAATGACTTTCAGAATTCAATGCCACTTTTTTTAACTTGCTTCCATGCGAAGCATTACAGGTTTTATTCAAATGGAAGATATATACCTAGAATCACTAAAGAAGTTTAATACAGCTGTTTGAGCCAGAGGAAGATATTTTTAGTTAGGTGTCCCTTGAGGTACTCATCAGAAATCCAACAACTACTTGATGGTTAGGGGTCTAGAAGATTTTAAAATTTGCAAGGAGGGATTAATTGTCCAATGGGGTTTATGGAGTTTCTCTGAAATCTCTTCTTGAATGCATCTTTTGCCAATGGTTTGCTTTGTAGTAGACCGTCATTTGTATCAGCTTATTGCATAAGGGTTTTGTACCCCATTCATTGGTCCCCCTTGGTGTATCTATGCTTTTCACTCCAAAAAATTACAAAATCAGTAGGGACAATTATCAAATGGTACTATGGTTGTATTGCTTTAGTTTGACTATTCTTTTCACATGTTGCTTCTTTGTGATCGAAAAATTACAGGTCAACCCCCAGTTTTATGCATTCAGGTGGATTACTCTCCTCTTGACTCAGGAGTTCAATTTCGCAGATAGTCTTCATATTTGGGACACACTCCTAAGTGACCCTGAAGGTCCTCAGGTAAAGTTTGCTCTGTATTTTCTGTCTTGAAGTGATTTATTGCAGTCAAAATAGGGACTCCATATACAAAAGCCACTAGTTTTCCCAGCATTCGATGATTGTGCACCATTATTAGCTCACTATTATGTCACAAATAAAAGACTTATAATTAGGAGGATGCACCATATTCCATGGCTGGTTTATTGACGGGACTCCATGTAATGCATTCAAGTTTGTTGTGTTGATTCTGAAATGGCCTGCACAAACGGTGTAGGTTGAGGTAAAATGTGCATGCTAGAATAATTTGACAGTCTAAGTAAATCTCATCTGAGGTACTTATGGTGCATGAGACGTGCATTTGGTAACTTAACCCCACCCCGCCCTGCCTCAAACCCTTAAAAAGGGAAAAAAGCTGAAAGCTCTCCAACGCTCCTCCCCTGACCCATCTGTATCACAGTGCACTGTGGTGCCATCTTATTACTTTTAATTAATGTGTCAAATATTTTATAGGAGACTCTGCTTCGTGTATGTTGCGCAATGCTAATTCTTATCCGGAGACGTATTCTGGCGGGGGATTTCACATCTATTCTCAAGCTACTTCAGAATTATCCCCCGACAAATATCAGTCATTTACTTTATGTTGCTAACAAGTTGCGAATTCATCCATCAGGCTAACCTTTGTTCATCACTTTCTCCTTTTATGTTTCCCTCGTTCATGTTTTCTTCTTTTTATCTGCTTTCCCGTTTGGAAAGTCATAGCTGTAAATCAATGGATGCAGATGTTGGTCGTAAACAATTTAAATGTAGGGATAATCTCATGTCTTCTTTCATTGGCTGTCATCTTAATAGAATACGTCTTTTCTCTTGTCCCCGGCGTTCGAGATGAAAACCATGGTTCTGTATTTAGCTACTTGTTGGTTTCGGTTTATTTTTCCTGACATAAATTTTGAAATAATCGGTTAAGATTTATGAAGAAAAAAATAATTTTTTGTAATTGCATTTCCATTTCTCCTGCAAGATGAAAAACAAGGGAGTGACAAATGGACCGAAGGATCTTTAGAAGAATCTCATGTTTGTACATGGTACCAACATAATTGGTCGTAGAAATCCTTATTTTGAAAGAAACCGAATACGGCGAGACAAAATTGTGCGATGTGCCCCTTTAAGCAGGAGGAAAAATTAAAGGTATAACCCACAACTGGAAAAGGGAGTGGGTTCCGTATAATTGCGTGGCTCGAACCTTTCAACACATTTTGCGTTTCGATCAAAATGTTAACGTTTTCTTTCATTTTTGTAATTGAAAAGCCCACAACTTATTACAATAGTACATTCGCCCGCCCCCCCTCCACCTTACGAGCATTGAAATTACCAATATGCACTTTAGCCTCCCAAAACTAGATTTCGGGATTGGACCCCTCGGGGCCTAGCCTAACGCGATGCCGACATCTTCCTCGTCTAACTTGTTCGTCAGGAGATAATTTTCAAACACGGACAAGATGTTTATGAAAGTTTCGTCATGTTCAATCATTTTCCCGCCCGTGAGACAGATTTTATTCTTGAACGGAAAGCTATATTTTAAATTTTAATTGCTGACTTTCTTTTTCCGACCCGTGAAATGCAACGACCTCGCACACGTTCTAGAGTTCATTTAGCCTCCCACATTAAGCGGGAACGCAGGATGGGCGCAAAATAGCCTCTCCCATCATTAACGATTATTAACTCTTACCCACCGATTATTTCCATGTTCAAAAAGGTGAAATTCTTTGAGCACTGGTTTCAAATTTAGGACAGAGGCAGTAATTCAGTCATTTCAAAATCAAAATCTGATTCTTTTGATACTAGAAATTCAGCTTCTTGTTTTCAACTTCCAGAGTAGAAATAAAACCGCCTTTCACACAAAAATTCTTTTTCACCAAAACACAAAATACTAATTATACAACTCAAAATTAACCAAATTCCAACAATGACGACAACATTAAGCTATAATTAACAACCATTAAAAAGACTAAAGTGAAAACAAAAACAAAACAAAAAACAAATTGTTGTTGCTATTGTATGTGGATCGGCCCAAACCTTGTACCTACCTAGTAGTGAAGGGGGGAAAAAAAGAGAAGGACAACTATTTGTATGGAGAATCTTTCACTGGGTTTTCGGCTTTTGAACCTTCACATACGGGAGAAAACCCATGAAATTGATGACTATGGGATTCCATCCCAACTGCTGAGCACGGCAAAACATCAAGAATGTGTTTGCAAAATATGAACTGAACCCCATGAAAATGTGCCATAGAGCGTGTCCCTGAGGGTTGAAGTACCACTCAGCAACCTCCTCACAGAGTAGGCGATCAAATAGCCAACAAAGACTCGCCATAATTACGGAAACCAAGTATAATCTTGCAAGCCGCTTTGCAGATCCATCTTTAGTGTGGATGTAATATTTGTACATCCGTGGGACGCAGAGGAGACAAAGTATCAAATAATGCACCTTGAAAACAATTCCAAAACGAACCACTGCATGTATAACTGCAAATCCAGCTCCGTACAGAAACAAGAAGGTTGGCATAGTACTTCGATAGTGCCAATCAGGTGAATAAAGGATGTAGAAATACAAAAGCAATTCCCAGACCATTGGTGTTTCATCACCTTGCTGCTGCCTGGAAATGAAATGAAACATATTATTGCTTAGATCAGAAGTTGACTTGAGGCCAAATTATCCAAGGGAGGAAGGTTTATAGAGAATAAAAATATAAGTCCTAGCTTCTGCTTGGAACCACAATACACAGGCATATTAACTCGTTTAAAAAGTTTTTTCTAATAAGCATAAAAAAGTATGACGCAATGAACTAATAACCAAGTACCAAAAAATTTTGTTTAGACAAATGAGGAAAAATTAGGCATGCCTAGTTTTCATTTCCCAGGAGAAGGAGTAGAAAATTTTGTGCCCAGCAACAAAATCCCTGAAATTTATCAAAATTGGCAAGAGCATCTCATCAAAGCATCTTTATTGGATCCCACCAAAATTCATTACACGTCACATGCTATATTCCAATAGCATTACAGAGGTGATATTAACCCCTTAATATCATTTTGTGGGACACACATACTTTATCCAGCCAAAGTGTTGGATAAGTACCATTCATGCCCTTATCTTGTTTAAAGTACTTCAAAGTTGCAATTTTCTACAACATTTATTATAATAATAAACTTGCCTTTGTAATGTCTGCAAAGGGAGGAAGGCAATGCCGATTTCACATGATGGCATGCCATCAAGTCATCCAAAGGTGTAGAAAATTTACATTTTCCACAAAGGATACAGTCCTATCTCACCTAATACATTTATCACATTAGGATATTAATCTAGATAACTAAAGCATCTTAAAAATCAAGTCAAAAACCTTACTAAATAAACAAAGGAATCACACAGCCAATCATGATCACAATAATGTTGCATGTAGTACATGGTAAATTTGGCTAATTTATGTTGCAAGTTAAGCACCACATCCAAGGGGCAGCTAAATCCAGCAAAGGCATTAAACATTTGTGCAAACATCTAAAGCCAACTCTTAGACAGAACTAATTAATTCATTTCCAGATCTCATTTGAAAAGCATGTCCCTAAATTGGGGGAGGGCATTAATGCTTGCCCCATCATCCACAAGCAACTACAAAAATCCCCTGATGACTGTCCACTCAAACATCATTTCTGAGGTTTTCTCCCATGAATCAATTCAATAAATCCCAAATCCCGGACGGAATACATCAAATGTTTTGAATATGCAAAAACATTAGTGAACACATTAAAAAGTAAATGGCAAACCAGGTTTTCCACCAAAAAGAAAGAGAGAAAGAGAAGGAGAGAGAGAGGGGAAAAGGGGATTACTTACACATGTCGCAATGTAGCATGGTATAGCATACTTCCAATGGCCAGTACGATATTAGATATGTGAAGTACAGTAAACCTCTTCTCAAACCGTTGCCCCAAGGCACTTATAAGACCAATGAGTGCAAAAATAATGCTTGGGATATTTGATATGGTATTGAAGAATTCTGCCACATAAGAAGAATAGGTATAATTTTTCTCACACCAGTCAGTAGATGTTACAGGACCCCAAAAGTATGATATTCCTTCTGCCATGCTTTAATTATATGCCAAGGAGTGGGTGATGATACAATTGATGCAACTTCTGTCAGGGGATTGAGGAGGCCATAACCTGTGGTACAGACAGAGATAATGGAATTCCAATAACTCACACGACCCAAACCATGAAAATGCATAAATTCAACCTCAACATCCAAGAAACATGTGGAAAATGGCAGAAACTTTAAAAGCACGTCACAAATTATGTAAAACCACAAAGAAAAAGTGTCCTATCATTAGCCAAATTGATTTGACAACCAAACATCCATTTCCATTTTGTTAAGAAATCAACACATGTAAAAGCATTGATCCAGGAAATTGAGCCACAACTCACAGGCCGACAGAATATCAAGCCAAACTGTAAATTCAGATCTAAACCCATATAATGCTGTCTTTCTTCTCTCAAGTGTTCATAGCGGAAAAAGAAATAATGTACTAATTGCTCGCCTTATGTTAGTAACAATTTTAGAAGGAAGACATATGCATGTGCATGTGTCTGTCACAGACAGAGTGAGAGATTTCAGTCAAAATTAGGAGTACAACATATAAGTGGGTTCAAACACGGTGGCAGAAACACATTTATTAAGCAAGTATTTTAATTTATACAACAAAAAAATCAATTGTCTAACTGGGGGCAATTAAACTAAAGACATACAAAAGAATCTAGGAAAACAACATCTGAAGACAACCCACTTGATATCTACTAGAGAAACTCATCCAAAATGGGCAGAACATAATAAGTCAAAAAATCTCATATCTAAATAGAGGCCAGCTAGCTTAGCCAAGATTGTCAACAGGTGGAGTTCCGCGAGACCTGGGTTCGAATCCCACTCAAAGACGGGATGGGAGGGGGATAGCAAGAGGAGGTCCACTGCCTCTTTTACAACCCAAGCAGCTCCTTTGGGTCTACACCGGACAAACAAACATCAAATATCAAAAGCAACAGCAACATCACAACTATGCCCCAATAACTATTCAAGTACCCACGAGAAACAATGTAATACAGATAAAGCACAATGCCAGAAGCCTCACCGCTATTACAGCACATATATGACACAACAAATCGAGAAACAACCCTAATTTCGCCTCTCAATCTCACCAGTCAAATATGCATATTTAACCTTAAAATATGCTTGAAAAGTGCGAGAATTGGGCACTTTCACTTCCAGTTATTGACAACACAAATAGAAGCAGGCGTACACGCACATATGCATACATAAATACACACACAAAAAACTGTACCCGAGCAAACATAACGGATTTCTAGCAAAACAAAAACCAAAAAAAAAAAAACAGAGAGAGAGAGAGAGAGAGAGAGAGAGAGAGAGAGAGATTAACTAACTAACTAACTAACTAACTAACCATCCTTTTCAAAACCAGATAGATCTGCGGTGGATGATGATGCATTCTCTCGCTCTTTCTTTTTTTTTTTTTTTTCGCTCTCCTGTATCCCTACTGCCCCATTTTGCTGCTTTGATTTTCTACTCTATCTAATCTGCATTCCAAATCAAATTATAACAAAAATAACCATGAGAGAAGAAAGGAAGGGGACTGCCGTGTCGAACTAACCGCCGCTCACCGGGGCTCTGTTGCGTCGCGGTGGTGGTGGTGGCGGTGGCGGTGGCGCTGTCTAATGCAATCGCTCTGCTTTTAGGGCTGGCAGAGGCCGAGGCAGAGGCCGGAGGAGCACGCGAGTCGGGACACGGAGGCGGCCATTTTATTACGGGAAAATGGTTCTTTTATTATTTTTCTTTTTATTCATAATTAAAATGATGCCAGCAAACGCGTTCTTTTAAAATTCAAGGCAAACCCAAAAAAAAAGAAGAAAGGGCCAAGCTTAAACAAGACCCGCAGGATAAGGAATTCTGCATGCTTTACAAGTTTTTCAATGGGCCATGCTAAAAAGGCCACTTTAGGAATCCCAAATGAAAATTATTCTTTAATCAAGAAAAATGTTGGTACCACATGCCCCCTGCCACGCGACAACATTTTTGTGCTTTTGTTAATTGTTGCATATTTTCACTTTTAATTAGAAAAATAAAAAGAATTAATTATGGGAAAGACGTGAATTCGAAATTCCAATTTCACTCTCAGAGCTTTTAAAATTTGAGTTGAGTGCATTGGCAGTTATGGAGCTCTGTTGCGTCAGCCTCAGCCTCGGCCTGTTTTGAGTTGAGCCCCGCCGTTGTTTAGCTCAATCGGTTTGCTCTGCTTAACCTGCCGAATGGGAGCATGGAGACGATAGCGTCAGGCGTCGGGCAATTAGCTTCTTCTTCTTCTCTTTTTTTTTTTTTCTAATTTTTTTTTTAAAATTTTTTAACAAATAAGTATTGGGGGAGAGAGGGGCCGGTGCCCTTCCACAGGTGTTGCTCAAATCCGTTGGTGTCGGCCTGTTGGGGTAATTATCGAATGAAAACTTGAGGCAATCACGCTGTTGTTGGGGCAATAATCTAACAGCTCTTGTGCTAGTAAAGTGCAGTTTTTTACCTTTCATTTTCAGGGAAACTCAGTTTTATATTTGAATAATAAGTGGGGTAGCAAACAGTAACAGTATTAAAATAATGTCAAAATTTGGGTATCTTCACCATCCTTAACTATTTAAAGACGACTTTTTAAGGGATCTACTTTATCGAGCCGCTATGAATCGATGAAACCTTGCATACACCAGCAGACGTGGTGAACGGAATATCTTTGTAACAGGCCACCAGATCTGCATTGGTTTGCAGATCCACTTGCAGCGTCTCCCAGACCTTCTTCTTGGGGTTTAAGACATCATCCGGCTCACCCTCAAACCCAGGGAATGTAATTCTCTCCCCCGCAACAGCAGATTGGGGCGGCTCCACCAATTCAACCTGAAAAAATGTTAGCATTAATGACATTACATCGGCGATAATACTATCATTCAGGTAGCTCTTGTGAAAGAACCAATCAAACCCAAAACCCAAAGTGGCTGGGTTAGCCTCCGTGATTGCCTCATTTATTAGTCTCTAATTCCTACCTTAACCAAAGGGAACACAATATTCGAGGCCTTAGATATAATTTTTCATGAAATGAGCCACAGCAATATGCATCAGAAGGCCAAAGTAGGTTCCACAAAAGACAGAAGCATTGAAGATATAAGCTATACTTTTTTACTGAAATGAGCACATGTAATCCAAAAGGAACTTGAAAAGATCATCATGAGTTTGCTTGCCTTCGTGTGGTCGCTGTTAGAAGCAGCAAGAACCATAGCTTGCGACTTAATGCCCCTCATAGTTGCAGGCTTTAGATTGCAGAGTACACAGACCTTCCGATTCTGCAGAATTAAACATAACTATCACTTAGCAGCAACCTATAAGCCCAGTATGCACCTCCCAAAAGTATATAATATACCTACAATTATAATTTACCCATGAGAATATAATGTACCCTAGTAGCCCGGCATGCACCTTCCAGAACTACATAATGTACCCTACAATTAAGATCTGTTGGTGCATATAACAAGTACCTGCATCTCTTCAAGAGGTATGTATTTGACAAGTCCACTAACAACTGTTCGAGTTTCTCCTCCACCCACATCAATTTCTTCCACATACAGCGAATCAGCATCAGGATGCTTCTCAGCTTTCTTGATTAGACCAACACGAATATCAAGTCTCACAATGGAGATTTCTGGTTCAACAGCACCCTTTGGTCTGGCTTCAGCAGCATTTTTTGTCTGCTGCTTCTTTCTGCTGGCATCTGTCAGGGAAAAAAAAGTTGACATGAATGGAAAATACTCAGAAATTTACCAGCCACTGTCCCATATGGTTAGGGTACACTATCAAACACACAACATTCACGGTAGGAAAAAAAATGTATAGAAGGATGAAGAAAATCAATGCAGGAAAATCAACTCTGTGGTAAACAACACATTTCAGTAAAACCACACTTCAATCCATAGAGTCAAAAAAGGGGTCTGAAGGATAGAAACTTGCCAGTCAATACTAAAAACTTGTCAAACAAGAAGTCAAGAGAAGGGGTGTATTTGTTCTCTAAAATGCAACAATGTAGCTTGCATTTCCACAAAGATAACTAATGAAGGAAACAGTGGGAGACTCTCATCAACAGATGTCTTCAACACTTCTTAGCTTTTTAGCCAGAGTAACAACATGACAGCATGACATCATACTTCCAATAAGATCATCAGCACCAATACATCCTAAAGGAATTATAAAACAAAATAGCTGTTGCTAAGGATACAGCCATGTGCCAAAAAGATTCTAGGAATAATGTCCTGAAGCATCACATGGAAAACTTTGCATGAATATCATGAAAGATCTCAGTCACTCAGTCAGTCAGGATGCCAGCACAACCAGCCAGATTCAAAACTAAACATATTCAAATGATAACAACGCCTAGTCCTCAACGAGCTTATTGATCATGGTTCCAAAAATATGGCAATTAGTTACCTGAAATCTTAATGTTCCTCATTTTCTTGGCAACTGCTTCTTGTTCCCTCTCTTTCCTATCAGCTTGACTTCCAGAAAATTTTTTCCTGAAGAAATCCACTTCTTCATCTTTCTGTGAACACATGAGATGTTACTTAAGTAATAACAAAAAGAAAGGTAGCACTAGGCCTGATTCCTTATAACCAATGTCAGCAAGCACTGACACCAAAGACACACATGCACCAAAAAACAATCGATCCTGCAGGTTCACACACAAACATAGGGCACAGTTACAATACCAGTTCCTTGAACAATGGCTCTGGTGTCCCAATTTTGTGGGCAGTGGGTACAATTTCCCAAAGTCTTTTTGCCCTATTAATGCCTCCCTTTTCGTCAGAAAGTAAAGCTTGTTCGAAGGGCAAATCAAGCTGCTTGAACACCTTACACCGACAGAAAATAATGGTGTCTCAGCATGGATGGTCAGATCAAACAAAATTAGACTAGTAGGACAAAATTTCTAAACAGCTACACATAGAGATCCACAGGGCAGCTAAATTACCTCAAGAGAGAAAGATGGTATAAAGGGTTCCAATAAGCCAGCAAGAAGATATACTAGTCCTACTGAAGTCCTGATAACTATGCAACAAGAACGTTGATCTTCTTTGTAAAGCCTCCAAAACTGGCTTTCCTGAAAACAAATGGAAAAGAAATCAGTTTGGCAGCCATCCAAACAAGATATAATCATGAATCAAAGTGATTATACCGCTTCAGGCTTACTTGGAGATATGCATTCCCCTCACTAGATATGCTCATTGCAATTTTCAGTCCTTGCTTTAGTTTAACCTAAGACCATTGTAAACAGGTTAGTGAGGTAAATAATAAGTTGTGCACAAATGATGCAGGATGGAACCTTAGAATATATAAATTTTTGTCCAGCATCAACAAAACTACTCGGCAAAACACCAATACCTTCTCCATAGCTTCTATATATTGCTCCACATGTTTACCAACTTCCTCAGCCAATTTCTTTGTCAAGGGATGTGAGTCTGCACCTGGAGCATCCGGAACAAAGGAACCATATCCCACACCTGTAGATTCAAATTGTTACTTAAGATAGATCTACAGACACAGTGAGAGCATTTGTGTTTTCCTTTGTTAACCAGAAGGCCAGAGAATATAAAAACCAATCCTATAGTACAAATGATCATTTTAAAGTCCAGGCATATCAGATGATTGAACAGCCCTATCACAAAAGATAATGAAAGAAAAAGCAATTTTGTGAGTCAAAGATTCTTTTAAAAAAAGCTTCATTGATGCCAACAAAGCTTGAAATTTGCGAGCATGCCTCAATTGAAATGGTAAAATTTTGTCCACCCTATAGTAACGAAGAGAAAGAGGTCACACATACATCAATTTGAAATAGAAAACCATATTGTGCCCTAAAAATTTTGTGACCAACTTATACCATTGTCACCATGAATTACTTATGAGATGGACAACCTGATCAACCAGCATTTTCAGAAAATTCATAGCTGAACACCAGGAGCTCCCTTACCTGGAGGTTTTGCAAGGAAACTCAAAACCCGATTAATGAAGTTGCCCAAATTATTGAGCAACTCATTGTTAAGTTTTGCTTGTAAATCAGGCCACGTAAATAGCGTGTCCGACACCTAATTCCCAATTCACAGAAGTAACAAATTTGTGCTTCAGCATCGCATTCCAAAGTGCTGAACAGCAATATAGTGTTTGCAGGAACAGGATTACCTCTGGTCTATTAGTTAGCAAATAATATCTCCACACTTCTACAGGGATGTTGGTGTCTTTGACATCATTCCCAAAGACTCCTATTCCTTTACTCTTGGAAAATTTTCCTGCAGAAGCCATCAACATTAACAAATTCAAGAAGATTAATGGTCAACCATTATCTTCATTAAAATGGAAGGCACTGCATCTTTTTCTTGTCTGAATACACTATAATGGACAAATTATAGCATATTTGCTACAATTCATATAGCTGTTGTACCTGCTTCATAATTCAAGTATTCAGTAACACTTATAGTTTTCATCAACGTCCAATTTTCACTGGTTCCAAGAAGGGTAGATGGAAACATCACCTGGGAAAAGGAGATAGTTACAGCAACTGAAGATGGGTATGAATATTTACAAATAAAACTAAATGGCACCTATATGGTCTAAATCTGATTTAATAACTTGTATATGCAGATCACCAACTGATAATTCTGGAGGATAGTACACCTACTGTATGAAATGGTACATTATCCTTTCCCATAAACTGATACAGCTCCACATTTTCAGGGTTCTTCCACCACTTTTCCCAATCAGGAGTGTAACATGAAGTGATCGAGACATATCCGATAGGTGCATCAAACCAAACATAGAACACCTACAAAAGAACATAAATAGAACTTACAAGACACACCAATCCAAGTAATTTTCTGAAAAATAAAACAATGAATCCATTGAAGTGCCAACAAAGGTGGTGCCATCCTATGTAAACTGGATGTACATAAGAAAAGGATGGATGTTTATAGTCAACCACAAAAAGGAGGGAAAAGCTAGATAATCCATGAACTATAATGGGCAGGCTGCCCATCTAGATTAGACCAACAATAAACAGCATCAACTTAATTTCCACAGGTATTTAGGTAGCCTTACAAGCACTATCATTTCATGAAATCTAATAAAATCTGAGCAAATGGACCCTGTCCTGAAAAAAGAAAGAAGAAAATTGGACAGATAAGCCACAAATGGCCAATAATCAGAACAGCAACAAAAAGATATGATTTTAATTTTTTAACCTTGTCCTTGTATTTCTCATGTGGAACTGGTACCCCCCACTTCAAATCCCTGGTAATACATCTTGGTTTCAGTCCTTCTTTAAGCCATGCATTTGTTGCTTGAATAGCATTCTGGCTCCAAGCTCCAGCTACAGATGTGTTCTCAATGTACTTGACCAATTTATCCTTCAGCAAAGGAAGCTCCAAGAACAAGTGATCTGTATCACGAATGTGCGGAGTGGATTGACAAACCTGTTTCGCATCATTACAAATGCAATTGTCAATAGGACAAACCATACAACCCTTTTTTTCTTGGCTAAGTGAGCGAAAGGAAGTATCTTCAACAATCTGTTGCTTGCTAATATATGCTGAAAATTAATTCCACTCTATAGTCAGTACATAAATTCTGTTGACAGCTGCTTGAGAAATTTCAAGAGAAAGAAGCACTAACTTACCAACTCAGCCTCCATTTCACCTTCAATATTCAGCTTTGTCAACTTCTCATTTGAGTCATAATATTATCAGGTACCAGTTCAGTAATCCTAATACTAAAGGCCCTTTGAATCTAGACAAGAACTTAACATAAAATAACTAGTATGGCCTAAGTTTTCAATATATTTATCTTTATACAAGGATGTGTTAAAAATTTCAGACCCAGATATCAACTTGGACGGAAATAGCACGGTAATGAAGCTTGCAAATGGTGTGCGCATGTGTGTGCTTGTGAGAGAGAGAGAGAGAGAGAGATCTGATACCTTGCACCGAGGGTCTTTTAACTCCGTGGGATTCAAGAGCTTTCCACAATTTTCACATTGATCCCCTCGTGCAGAGTCGTAATTACACCCTTCAGTTGGACAGGTACCCTCCACAAGCCGATCAGCCAAGAACCGTTTGCATGTGTCACAGTAAAGCTGGATCACGTCGAAAGTTAACACACGTCAAGGTGCATTTCACCAAGTAAGACAAGAATTGGGTAAAATGTGGTAAGGAATGAGATTCGTGAGTCAGATATCAAGTAAACCTAGAACCCCTTACCTGCTGCATTGTGTTCTCAGAGAGCCAGTTGTCCTCCAACAACTTCTTAAAAATGGCTTGGCAAACTTCAGTCTGCTGCGGAGATGATGTCCGTCCAAATTCATCAAAACTTATGTCAAACCATTTATAAACATCCCTATGGATTGCATGGTACCTGGGAAGGAAAATTTATGAGTACTCAATTGCCTCCAGGAGAAACACGAGAGACAGCAAGAAACTGAATCCAAGAGAAAACAAAAGGCATTAAAAACCGAAAGGCTATTAGCAATAGACAAGAGAGCAAGACGGACACGTAGCCACCAATAAATCCTTCCACGGCCTCATAGAGTACAATATAAGAAAACACTCTCATTTGCTAAATTTGAGGTTGAAATTTAAAAGGCATTTCACATTCAAACGTCAGATACGAAGTTTAAATGCATTGAGAACAACCGACATACCGACCAGTCACCAACTAATAATGAACTTTTTAGTAAAAACCACACCAGAAGACATCCATTCATAAAATGACTCTAGAATGGGTTAAACCTTACTTGTCACAAATCTCCTTAGGGGTACAATTTTCCTCCGTGGCCTTGGTCTCGGTGGCAGTTCCATACTCATCAGTACCGCACACGTAAATAGCATTGTAGCCCCGTAGACGGCAATACCGAGCAAACACATCCGCACTCAACACACCTTCCCCAATCAATAATATGAAACAGTTTTTTTAAAAAATAAGCATTAAAAATGATACTGCCAAAAAAAAAAAAAAGTTACGAAAATAAAATTCTCGAGTTCATTCATTTCTTCTGCTCCTTGAAGCCAAAAATTAAAATCGTTGTTTGCACACACACGCACGTGCATGGAGTGAGTGAGCGAGAGAGAGAGAGAGAGAGAAGAGAGGTTACAGCCGATGATATTTCCGAGGTGAGGGACGTTGTTGACATAAGGCAAGGCGCTGGTGATGAGGATGTTTCTCCTCCCGGGGATTGGGAGCTTCGGGACGGTCCGATCACCGATCGACGCCGAAAGATCACACATGACTTTTGAGCTCTAGGGTTTTCTCTTCGTCTGAATCTTTCAAGTGGATGACAAAGCCACGTGGCATGCAGAGATGCGCGCCGAAAGAACGAGCGAGCGAGAGAGAGAAAGAGAGAGGGGGGGTGGCTTAAACCAGGTTCAAGGCTTCCGTTTGCTGGTGGCAGTGCTAGGGCAAAGCAACTTTTGCTGATTAGTTATTTACCCTCTGTTTTAGAAGAAATTACGAGCATGTCCGTCAAATACCTGGGCGGGCATTTTGTCAATGAAATTTTTAAGTTATTACTATACCGTATTAATAAAAAAAAAACCCGGTCAAATTTGACAATTAGACATTTATTTTATAGAGAAAGTTGCGCTGACATTTTTCTTAAAATTTATATTAAAAAAAAGGTAGAAAAATTTTAAAATATCTCGAACAAAACCCAACAGAACCAAAAACTGTAATTAACTAATTAATTAATATAAACTGAAATTAAGATAATTGGATATTGTGAGTGAGACATTGATTACATCTCTTGCCTTGACTCAACACGTCCGTCTCCTGTAACTTTATAACAGGCCTAAGGGGCTGCAGAAAATTGGAAGCAAATGAGTTTCCTGAAAATTCACGAAAATTGAAAGCCATGCACTTGCTTTAGCTGCACGGTTAACCAAATCAATCAAACAACCCCATAACAACAAGAAATGGGTTTGTTCAGCTTAATGTCGGGGCATGACTACCTGTGAAAGGGGTAGAGCCTATACCAACATTATCAGCAGTAAACATTTTACCAGAGAAGTTTGATCCAATTGCCTTTAGTTTTTAACCAAGAAAAAGAAAACAGGGCAAAGCGCCTGTTCACCTTGTCATAACTTCAGTTTACTAAAACTCAGAGTATGGGAAACCAGGGGAGGGAGGATGGCCAGCGCCCCCCACAGCATTGTTCAAAAGAGTTTTGTACTTTGACAATGTCTCTCAAGAAATATTTAGCAGCCTCTCGTTGCTTCTATCTTGGATTACCTTAACCCAGCACAATTTGCATCTCATCTCATCTCATCTATCTTTATGAGTCTGCAGAGCAGAGAGACTAGGGGAGTGCACGATGAGACTAGGACCACTACAGACATGTTTTCCTTTACAACACAACAAGCATTTTGCAACTATGCTCGAGGAATTGGACGTGTGCTTGCCACCGCTTTACATCCCAGTAGAAGCTTTTGCGACTTGCTTCAAAGCATCCGCTATGTCATTGGCAGTCGCATTTCCACTGAGTTGGGCAACCAGGGGGCTCTCGTTAGGAACAATGTCGTCTCTGAGTTCTGTTGCTCCTGACAGTTCTTCAGAACCCTTTGGAACCACCCCCTCCATTATTACGGTCTTGTGAGCCCCAGATATCATCTCGTCATAATCGGTATCCCCATTTTCACCAAGAAATACAAACATATTGGCAACGTTCAGTCCCCAGCGAACGAAGAGGTACCTCAGTGCCTGTGCCCGAGATGCAAGAAGAGGTATAATTTGCATTCTTGATAAGTTCCTGCAGTACATTGGATGACAACGGAGACCTCGCATCCTAAGCTTCTGTCTCAAATCATAAACTTTGCTTACCTGCAACAGCAATTCATTATGAACATCCACCAACAAAATACCAATAATTACTGCTCTCTAATAAAAATTCATCACCTACCTGACTGCGATCCTTAATCGCGTATGCAATGCAATGTGAATTGCTTGATGTCACATCGTCTTCCATGAGACTTGAACAAGCATTAGATTTTTCCTCACCATCATGTGTGTTCATGAGCTTCCAGATGGTTTTCTTTAGTCCTTCACAACCCCACCGGTAGTCTATATGTGATGCATAATCTGGGTCAGGAAGAAGCTTTCCGTCTTCTTCAGTATAAATGCCAGGATAATACAATTCACTTCCACTGCTACAGATCAATGCATCAAACTCATTTACTTGAATCTTTGCCGATGATAAGAAATCTGCAGTTTCTGACAATGGCATAGCTGTTGATAGAGCAAGCCCTGATACTCTTGCAAATTGTGAGTCCATCCGAACAGCCTTCATTATTTCTTGCATAATCTGAGTCATCTTCTTATCAGGAGACCCCTTATCATCATAGCAGTCAAGAGCCACAACAATAAGTCTACGGCGCCTCCTTAACATAGGATACTTGCTGACGACAGTCTCTTGCTTCCCACTTTCGGTATCTTTTTGGCCAGATTCTGGTTTCTTAATCTTGCTTAGAACCTGATTTACTTGGTCTTCGATCTCTGGGTCACCAGAAGTTGCAGATGAATAGTCCAGAGATCCATTCAATGAAGTCTTTTCTCCATCGATTGAGAGCCTCAGAGACATATCTTGCACATCCTTCAGAGAATCATTAAGAGATGAGCCTTCAGCAGCCATCTCATCCTCTGGTGTATCAGTTTGCCATAATGGGTGCCGCATCCGGCAAGCTGCTACCCTGGTCAAGTAGGTGCGGCAGTGTTCAGGCCAAGAAAAAAGGTGTATGTTCTTCCAACCATTCTTTCTACATTCATGCCATAAGTTCTTTTCTGATACCAACTTCAGAAGTGCATCAGCAATAGCTTGCTGGTCATGAGGGTCCACAAGTAGACCGTTGTTCAGTGCCTGCCGATTCAAACAAGAAAAGTATACCAGGAAAGGTAATATTATCATCAAATTTCCACAATAGATGATAACATAATCAATGAGATATAAGTTGACAATAGGATAGTAAGACAGATGGAAAACATCTTTGCCTGATGGATGTCAACCGGCCCACCATTCTTAGTAGCCACCATTGGAAGTCCATGAGCGGCAGCCTACATTATGTTGCAAACATGAATGTTTTATGCTTCCTAGAGCAAAGGAATAGAGATGATGAAAGGTGGTACTTGATTAAAACCAACCTCAATCAGGGTAAGCCCAAAAGGTTCAACCAGGGCTGGATTTATGAAAACTCCCTGCATGTATTGAACCACTTAGCTAATCATTAACTTAAAATTCATATGGATGGAGTCATCAGAGACAGTGCCAATAAACCTTTGTATTGGCAGCAAGCCGATATATCTCTGGAACATCAGCCTGTTTGTGATGTTTTGGGTAGGCCACTAGCCCATAAAGATCATACTTGTCAATCATTTTCAGTACAGAATTGAGCACACTTGCATTTCCAGAGGACATCTCATCTATGTTGTCCCTGTTCCCCATTATCAGTGTCTGGATGATAGCATATTAGTTTTCTGAAGTGCTACATATTTTCTGATGGATTAACGGAGTAGTTATACTTACAAGATTGGCAAGCTCTCTTAAAGGGCGGCACTCGCCAAAAGCCTTCAGGAGAGTGGTAATGTTCTTCTTTGGATCAGGCCTTGACAAGGCCAAAATCATTGGCTTATGTGGATTTGTTAGGAAACGCATGACCTCCCAAAAGATGTAAGCCATGAGCAAACTACCGTTGCATTAATAAGCATTTAGAATAGCAAGCAAAATCTTGACAGGAGACTTACTTCAGACCATATTGCTGGAATCACTTTTGGGGAGGACCCATCAACACTGCCACCAAGATTTCCAAGTTCCCCATCAACCTCAGGGGCATCCTCTTGAACCACTACATTGCTGAAGTCCATTCCAGGAGGAATAACCTGAAAACCATTTGGCAATAGTCGATCAAGTGGTCCAAAATAATCATTTATTGCTCCCACTAAAACTAACTTAAAATGTATTTATTATTGCCCTTTCAACAAAATAGAAGAATGTTAAATTAAACCCATACATCACTAAATATCCTATCAGGCGTTCAACAGCAGCAAAGGTGTCTGACATGCTGATATGTCCAGAAAAGGAAATGAATTGTGTGTTGGGGACATGTAGTAACACAGTTTCAGCTTTCCTCTTATGCCTCAACTCATGCACATACGATAAGTTTCCAGCATTGAAACGACATTAAAAAGATGAGCATAATTAAAAAATTGTATTCTTACCACCATCCTCGGCATGAAACGGCCATGGCAATTGACTCCGCGTCTAGCACGAGCACGCAAGACTTTCTCAAGCTTGACATCAAAACCATCATAAAGTCCCCATTGCTCTTCAATCTCCTGCTTGGTACTAGTGATTACAAGTTCTGCAGCATCAAGCGAAAGCTCTTCACCTTCTATCCTCCTCATAATCTTATATGTTGAATTAATATCCTCCTTCGATTGTCGACCCTGCTTAAGGAGCTGTTCCAGCTTATTCCTCCCAAGTGAGTGTCCTGTCAAAACCATTGGCACATTCAATGCACCTGATAAAAGAGCAGCGCTGTCACCTGCATCAGCATAATGGCCATGAATAACATATGGCCAAACAGGCTGTCCCCCTCCAATTTGTTCACCCAAGACTTTTGACATATTAAGAATATGAGCAACAGCTCCATCTACAAATTCTTGGATATATGGCCAAAGTAGCTCTTTGCTCAGATATTTATCACGTGGACCAAAGGGAATTCTAACGATATATGCTCCCCTGCTTTCTCCCACTTCATTAACATCAGCATCTTCGGAGCCTGCAGTTAGCATCTCTGCCGGTTCACCATAGTTCCAATCAACCTCAGGACAGGAAATTTGGCGAGTAAAAAGATCTACTCTGTAAACCCCAGGCATCCTAGCGAGTGCTCGAGCAAGTTCCACCACATATTTCACCTGAGATGTCCATTATAAAAGAAAATGGCACAAGAAAATGAGAGACGACGCATAGAACACACTCTGTGTATTAAACTTAACCATTTACCTGTCCACCAGTGTCAGAATCTCGACCGAGCTCCATGTTTTCTCCACGGACCAATCCATGCAAACTGACCAAAAAGTTTAATTGCAACAATGAATTAAATTGAGATATCATCGGTATTTATATTACATTTGTTGTCTCTATGGATAGATAGGAGCAATAATTACACCTAAACAATTATGTAAATGATACTTTTAATTTCCCGATCTCGTAACAATAAGCTAAGTAACCGAAACTAGCAGCTCATTCAATATGCAGGCAGAATGTTGCCCTTTTATACGACAATCCTGAACATAGTTCAAAAAAAAAGAATTTAAAAAAAAAAAACCCCATTTCTTTTGTAACAGATCTGCAGTTAAATTGCCGTGGTTTGCTGCAAGAACCTGTTTGGTCCATCTTCCACGTCTTGATAAATATCAAAATGACAAAAAGTAAACATTTGGAACGTGACACGGCTCCACTGGGTCTAGAAATTACCATTCAATCAACCTAAACAATTCAGTTATTATAAACTCAAACAGAAAGAAGCATGGCAAATGTTACAGACGTTATGCTCAAATTTATCAATACATGAGTATTTGCCAGCCATGATTAACTGAGCAGCGGGGAACTATACCTGATAAGGACAATGTACAGTTTCTTCTCCTTTTTATCATCCGACCACACTTCCAAGTTGGAAAAGTTTCTCTGAAACTTTTTCCTTGGAGTCTCACTTTGCATTAGCTCTCCTACGCTATCTCCCTTTTCTCCTTCAGACAAGTCCTCAGACATGTCTTCAGTGGCATCTCTGCGTCCTTGTTCCCGCTCCCAGCTACGATTCATCAACCTCTGCTGCTGCTCCCATTCCAACTATAGACACCAAAAGTGTGCACTTCAGTCTCGACAAGATATCGGACTAGAATTTCCATAGCATTATAAAAGAGAGAGACCCCTACTTGGTCACATCACGAGAAACACATGCAATCAGCATTATAAATGTACACGTCCGCGCATAAAGGGTCTGAAGTGAAGCATAAAATTTCATATGCAATTGATAAGAATTAATGGACCGAGAGCCATTAACAACCCCAGAAGTATTCTGCCTCTCATGATTGAACTGCAGCCATAGTTATTCGATTGATGTCGACTCTTAGTAAACAGAACATAAAGTCTGCAGCTTCGATTAGCATATCTTTCATTTTACGACCCCAGGGAAGGTAGATAGGTAAAACAACCAACAGAGGCCAATCAGGTCCTTGGATCTCATTTCATTGTATTCCTCTTTCCCTTTTCAACACCAATATATATTTTAGTACCCAATTCTCAGGTAAGAAAAACAGAACGTTCATCGGAGTTCATATTTAATTGAAGCACAATTATATTATCCATTATTGCTAGAAAGAAAGCCAAGGAAGAAAACAGGAAAAAAAGTGAAAGATACCCCCCAACACATTCACATCACATCACTTATACATGTACGTGATAATTAAAACCATAACAACATATTACATACACGCTCATACAAGAAGAATTAGTGCCAAACCACAATCTGATGTTAGTGACCGACTACTTTATCTTTATGTGGGCGTGTGTGAAAAAAAAAAGAAAAAATGAAAGATACGACCTGCTTCTTCTTGCGGGTGAGGTGCCAAATACGCCAGCACATGTTCTCGAGCCTGGAGCTGCGCTCGCGGGTATTGCGGGTGGCGACCACCTTAAGCCATGTCCTATGCAGATCAGTCTCATCAACTCCTGTCACCACCTCCTCAACAAAGTACTTTGTTGGGTTAAAATGCCCCCCTTCTCTAGGATTCACCGGCGAGATTGGTTTCTGCTCTTCAATGGCACCGGCCCCAGTGTCCAATATCGCCTCCAAGTATCCATTTATCCACTCGTTTCCCGCCATCACACCACCCCCAAAGATCACTCCTTTCTCTCTTGTTTCTTTATGCTCGATGCAAAAACCAAGAAAACTACACAATGATTCCTTTTAACAATTAAATGAAGGGTTCTCCTTTTATTTCCTCTTAATATACTGGTTTTGATTAAATTCTCATTTCTTGATTTTTGTCATGGCAGGCAGAGAAAGAAAACGGTTCTTGGGATTATGTTACGTCAATGCTGTTTCTTGAAACCCATAGAATCAAGAACATGGCAAACGAACGAACCAAAATATAAAAAATAAAAATAAAAGTAAAAATAATGAATGAAATAAAGAAAGAAAATAATGTTTGTTTCTCGATAAGCGTTGTTATGCAGGGTAAAAGACACAGATGTTTTCTGGGCCAAAGCAAAGAAAAATAATCATTTTTTCGGATTTGGGTTGCTGGCTCTACGCAGATTTTGATTTCTTCTTTTTATTTTTTTTTTAATTTTTTTAATTAATTTTTTGGCATTTGTGTGGTTTAGAGGGCAAAGAGAGAGAGAGAGAGAGAGCGAGGAGTTATGGCCGTGGTTGGACTGTGTTGGCAAGACTCGGATTTCTGAGTACAAAAAATAGGAAATGAGATGTAGGAAAAGCGGAGGAGCGCAGGGTATGGTATGAGTGGGGTCAAGGGGCTGAAAGATGGACACGTGTAACAAGAATATGAGAAATAATCAAAGCTCTTATAGAGCCAGGCTAGGCTGCGGGGAAAGAGGAGTAAGCTTTTTACATTTTCCAAGGTTGTCCGCTTCCCACTGCGAGCTCGGCTTCCTCCTTGCTCTTGCTCCCCCCCATCGGGTCTTGTGCTTCTTGGTTTTAATATATAGTTCTGCTAATTTTTAATTTCTAAGCGGCGTTCCTCCAAAAAGTCTTTTCATTTGTCATTTAATCACTTCCACGCTAATCATTTGGCAATGAAGTAGGAAAATGCTTTTCTTACTCGAACGCAGAACATTCGAATCGATTGCCAATACTTTCTAAAATTTCACATATTCTAGGACTTATATTTGTAATATTGATATTACTTTTCTTTTCTTTTTTTTTTTTTTTTACATATTCAATAAAACATTAAGAATTGTGCTCTTTAGCTAAATTTGGATATACTTCGGCATAAAATATTTTAATACACATAAAATGCGCCCGCACGTATGCATGCATTGGCAAAGTCTATTGACATGCATTTTAATTCCAATTTCGAGCAGTGGTTCGGTTAATATTTCAACAATGCTCTATGGCAATTAAAAGGGGTTTTTTTTTTTTTTTGCGTGAAACTAATGCAATCAGTGTTAAAAATAATCTGCCTCATTGTCACTTAGGAATTAAGGTAACATTAGTAGTGCGTGCACTTATGATACTATAGTCGCGTTGAGACATAATGTAAATTGCATTTCCGGTTGATACCCATAGACGTCGACTTTAAATGTATGTAGTTAAAAAGGTCAACTTAGATTACGAGGACACCTTCTGTATTCAAAAGTGGCAGACCAGGAAATGCAGTAAAACTCAATAAATTTTTGTAAGAATTGATGGGATAGCCGAAATGCAAAACGGGTATGTCGTGTAAGAAATTAATTCCTTTCACTACAGAATGTGCATGCCCACCATGAAAGCAACCAAATAATAATAATAATAATAATAAAACAATTTCAAAAGGGTGCAAAACTACACTTTTTGAACAAGGTATAGTCTTCGTCTCCAAATCCCAAACGATGTCGATGGGACATTTCATCGATAATGATATTTAAGTGACTGAATAAATGACAGATTGAGCTGAAATGTTACACAACTAGAAATAGAGACCAACTGAATAACAATATTGCAAGTTTAGAGATTCCAACAAAATTTATAACAAGCTATAGGAAGGCTGACTATGCTTTTTGCCTTTTTTTTTTTTTTATAGATAATTTAATTCTTACGTCTAAAAGGAAATATATACATTTTTTCACATCAATTTAAATGAATATAACTTATAAAAATCGATGGACTCAAAATTTAAATTAAATGAATTCAAAATTGATGGATTTAAGTCAATATAAGTGATTTTTATATTATATATAAAATATTAATATAATATATAATTATAAATATATACTATAAAAGGAAATTTTTGTTTAGCTAAATCCATCTTATTAAGTTTATCGTTGTTAAGCCTGCCTACATTTCACCTATTTAACGTTAATCAATGTTTGGCAAAAACAGTACGTACTGTGTGGTCTTGGAGTCTGACGTGAAATCTTGAGCTTTCATGGCGTGACATTTACGGGCCCGATGTTTGTGGACAGTGTCTGCTTCTCTTCTCGAATGTGACCCAGACAAAAAGGTTTACAGAGTGCAGTGGCATTGCGAGAATGTTGGCACGAACTCTAAACAAAAAACCAATAGTTAAAAAAAAAAAAAAAAGGGATTGCACCAACTTTTTGTTTCTATTCTGTGCCAAAACCTCGCGTACAATTATCCCAAGTCCACACCACTTTCCGGCCCCTCCTTGCTTTCGTGTCTTATCCGCTAGACCGAAGAGCTGTGTAGGGATCGGTCGTTTCCATTGTTCCATCTTGCCAGATGCGCGACTTATTAACCCCAGTTTACCTCAGTTTCCATGGTTTTTGGAGATACGTAAGAATATGTGAATAATTTAAATTCCACGTCAGAATACAAAATGCGTTGAAAAGGGTGTGACGAGAGTGTCATATTACTGAATGATTGATAATACTCTCTCCTTTTTTCTTCACTTATCGATCTCAACCCCATGCTATATAACCCAAGGTCCTATTCACAATTTAGAGTAATTCTCGAGCATCGATCTCTCTCTCTCTCTCTCTCTCTCTCTCTCTCTATGTCTGACGAGAAAGCATGTGGCAGCAGACCATCATCCCCCCTTTGCCGTAAAGACGGACAACCGAACTTTATCAATTGTCGTCTTTGCTGACTCGAGTGGATGAACCCCTTTTCACCCACGTAGCTTTCCGTGCTAGAACTGTGCCAGAAGCTGCAAGCAATCATTTAGTTTCGTGATATCATCGGCACACGGTGCCATCAACGTCCAAGCACGGCATGCGACGAGAGTGCCAAAATCCACGCCGCCCAACTTTTGTTTCGTTGTGGCTGTTTTTATGATATCCCGTAACGTGTTAAAGGAAAATATGCAAATTCGATGTTATTTACTTAAATGAGTGAAGTCTCTTGACATAATTTATGATATTCGAGAACTCTGTATTTCTGAATTTTTGGACAATAATTCAATAATTAAGTCGAGAGATAATAATATTTTTATATTTTAACAATACTTGGTACACACGCCTTGCATGTTATATCTATTACTATCAATTTTCATGAAATTGATAGGGTGAATAAATATCTTTTACAAAGTTTTAGAAATAAAAATGGATATGTCATAATTTTGGTCATTTGCTATATTTAAATAATAAATATTGCGAAATTAAATTATGTTAAAGAGCACTTTTGGGCCCCGATGTCTTTTGCATAAAACTATTGTGGGCCAAGTAGCCCACACTCAATGATATTGCTTAAGACCCAAAACGCCGGTAAACCTCGAAACCAAGCAGGCTGCAGGCCCAGTCAGTCATAGGCTGCCTATATGGTCTCTGCACAAATGACTTGACAGCGCTATTCCTCCGCCGTCTAAAACCCTACCGGAAACGGATTACCTCCGGACGCGAAAAATGAGGAAGAGAGAGAAACAGCAACCGCCGCAATCGGCGGAGGAGCTTTTCAATACCCTGCGAGACTTCACCAGCAAAGAAAACTGGGACCATTTCTTCACCATCCGTGGAAGCGGCGACTCCTTCGAGTGGTACGCCGACTGGACCGAGCTCCGCCACCCACTCCTCTCGCTCCTCGGCGGATCTCCGGCCACTGGAGATGATTCCTCCTCCTCTTCTTCTTCTTCTTCCTCCTCTGTGCCTCCTCCTGTGCGGCGAATCCTGGTTCCGGGTTGCGGAAATTCGCGGCTGTCCGAGCAGTTGTACGACTCGGGGTTTAAGGATGTAACGAATATCGATTTCTCGAAAGTCGTGATATCGGATATGCTGAGGAGGAACGTGCGGGAACGGCCTGGCATGCTGTGGCGGGTTATGGATATGACTTGTATGCAGGTTCGTTCTTCGGGAGCTTTTTCAGCTTTTCTTATTTACATCGTTCATCTCTTTCTTTCGTTCTTTCTTTATGGGCGGATGAATGGGGGAATTTATTTCTGGTTTCAGTTATTGTTGCGACGTATTTAAATGTTATGTGCCAGTTTGCAGACGATTCCTTTGATGTTGTTCTTGATAAGGGCGGATTGGATGCTTTGATGGAGCCTGAACACGGGTCCAAGCTGGGGAAACCGTATTTGTCGGAGGTTTTTTGGAATTTGATTCGAGCCTTATGTTTTAACATGTTTCCATTTTATTTGCGTCAATTATCCAGTTTGATTTCCTGTTGAAGCTAATTCATTGGTGTACAACGACAGGTGAAAAGAGTTCTGAAGCCTGGGGGAAAGTACATATGCCTCACACTAGCAGAATCTCATGTTCTAGGTACTTTTTGGTTAGGTTCTAAAAGTACTCGAACCAAGTAACAAAAGGGTTTTATTCCTCATTATTTTTATCCTACTCTTTAATTGTGCACTCTGTTCCCGACATTCCCTCCTATTTTCTGCTTACATGGGACCTTAGATGTGTGTGAAGACTGAGGGGTTTGCGCTGTGTGTCACAAAGTTTTCCTGGACTACATTTGATTTCGCCATCACCTTGTTTCTTGAGTTCTGATGAAATCCCATCTTTTTTACAGGTTTGCTTTTTCTCATGCTCCGGTTTGGGTGGAAAATGAGTGTTCACGCTATAGCACATAAACCATTGGAGAAACCCAAACTCCGTACCTTTATGGTCATTTCTGAGAAAGAGACTTATAGTGCTTTGCACTTGATAAATTCTTTGATTGATCATTCATCTCTTGGGTGTAGCGGGAATCAGGTTTGCCTTTTCTCTTCTGAAAGGATAAGACTTTTTTATCTACATTACATTCGGTAGGAAATGTAAAAATGGTATAAAAAATGGTATCAGGTGGCCAAGACACAGATTTTTTTGCTTGAACTTTCATCAAAGTACAGGACATGATTGTCAATTGTTTCTTACTTACGTCTATGTTTAGTATAAAAGTTGCAAATCTTGGTATAGAATCCCATCGATGTTTGATAAGAAATTGTTCATTACATTTTCAGGCTTCTGGTCTTCACAAGGCCATAGCAAATGAGAATGAGGTCCGCAGATACTATTCCAGTGGTTCGGACATAATATACACCGTAGAAGATCTACAATTAGGAGCTGAAGGCAAGTTGGCAAGTCTTAGTCCAGGTCGTCGGGTACAGCTTATTTTGGGTGGACAAGGAGGTTCCCATTTCAGTTGCAGAGCTGTCCTTCTTGATTCCACGGAATCTTCTGGCTCATTCTCTTTTCAGTGCGCTGTTTTCATTGTGCCTAAGGTATACCTAATATTCATATGTTGCATATGCAGTTGATTGAAAGCATTCATTTTGATTTCTCTGTTCAAAATTTGTAGTTTGTTTACTTCTACACAGACGCCTAAAATGGTGGGAAAAAAAGAATACTTCTCTTTAGCAAAGTTGCTAGAAACATCAAAAAGTAACAATAAATTGTCGTGGTTGCTGTAGCCTATCAAAGCTTATGATGGCAACTATACTCAATACCCATCTTTACTTGCTCCTTACCTCCACTGGTATTTCCACCTTGCTGTCATGCACTAAACAAATGCTGTATGTTATTAATTCCATGACATATTTTTAGATTTCAAAATAGCTTACCATAATTTCTGGCTGTCTATTGACCATTTTGTGTGCAAGTCAGAGTGGTCTAAAAGCATCCCTTCTGAAACTTTTCATCAACATTCTGTTGAAGATGTCTGGTTTTTCATAGGCTGTAGTAAATTTTTTAAGGCATCTTGATTTGTCTTTTCAAATTGGTCGTCAAGTAATTAATTTTAGCGACTGAAAGAAAGAAAATGGACCTTCAATAACTAATACACACATGCCTGTTGTTGATGCCCCTAATTTGCTCACGTGCATGTTTGCATGTGCAGACAAGTACATATTATAGGATCTCTGGCTTTGAAAATTATTCCTTTTTCAGCTTCAGTAAGGGTGATCAGTCTGAGAAATTACTGTTCTTCCATTTAAAATACTTAACTGAATGTTAGATTTCAGAATCGAGCTCATGAATGGCTCTTCTCTTCAGAAGAAGGACAATGGCTTGTTGTTGCAAGCGCAAAAGCTGCTCGTTTAATAATGGTAGCTTCATGATTCAACTTATCTTAGATATCTCCATTTGACTCTGCTTTGATTATGACTTCTAATCCAAACTTAATGGACTGAGTGAAGGTTACACTAGATAGCACCCATAGTAATGCCAATATGGATGATATCCAGGTAATTCTTTCACTGGTTTAGTCATTAATGTTAACTTACCAATCAGTACTTGGTTCAAGTTTCTCATACTGATATGCAGCACTTTTTAACCCTTTTCAGAAAGGTTTATCTCCTCACATCAAGCAGTTGGTCTCTGACAAACATGATGATGGAACACAAATTCCGTATGTCACTGCATAGCAATTTTCTCTTTGACAATCTTACCATATGACATTCTGATCATGTTAATTGAAAATTGCTTTTTAATGTTTTGTGAAACTCGAGATTCTATGTCATCATAGTACAAAATACTGTGACTGAAAGCGGGCCATCTCATTGTACGTAAAGCAAGTTCTATGTTTTTCCATTTAATGACCTTTTTTCCCCTAATACAATCAAAAAATTTGCAGCTTCATGATGGCATGTGATGGGATCAAACAACGAAGTACTTTGCAGAAGGTTTGAACACCTCAATGCTTCATTTGTTTATGCTCATGATTATTGACTGCTTTCTACAAGGTTATTGACTGCTCATGTTTATGTATTTTTCTTGCTTTCTTCTATCTTATTCCTTACTTTGTGAGTGGCTCACAGCCAGTAGTATCCTACTGTAATAAACAGAATAGATGCCAAAATTTATTTCTGCGCGTGGCCTTTTGAGAGACAGAGCAGGTGATATCATTTAGTCGAATTTATTCTTAAATTTGAAAATGCTTTCTAAAAACTTTTGATGTTGGCCTTGTCTTTTGCGTGATATTTGTCAGATTACCTTGGAATATAGAACATCAATGACTTAATTGCTTTTTGCTGATTAATTGTTTTCCCAACTTCATCTTGTTGCCATTATCAGTAAATAAATGACAATAGGTCCATATGCAAGTCTTAAGGCTTTAATCAGTTTTTAAGGTAACTAGTCTTCCCTCTCTCTGATGATGATATCGTGTAACAGAGTGAAATTTTGTTTTGTCTTTTCCATTTGCATCATTGATTCATAATGTATTCTTATAAGCACTATGCTATGATAAAAGGGCATTTGGGGCTATCATCTGAAAAGATAATGTGAAATAAAGTACCAAATTTATGAAAAATGTGATGCTTTTCAGCTACACATTGTGAGATGTTGCCTCTCTTCAATTACGATGTGGGTCTTCTGACAGTACATTGTATCAATTATCCACCTCAATGTACATTGTCAAAATTCCCCATTTTATTGTTGTCAGTTTCTTCTTTGCATGGATGTAGGTTACATCTTTGTTAACTGGGCCCATAACTGTTGAAGATGTCGTTTACGAAGACGTTAATGATGACATCAGACACATTTTGCCATCTGGAGATTTGGTATTCCGTCGCCTTGTATTTCAAAGAAACGAGGGACTGGTTCAGTCTGAAGCTCTTCTCATGAGAGATGGATCTCTCAGTACCGAAGTGGAGAGGAAAGCTAGTTCATCTAAATCGAAAAAAAGGGGAGGTCAGAAGAAAAATAATGGTAATGGTTTATGTCCTTTGACATCTGTCATAATTCTAGAATTGAAGTGCTTCTTGGTTTGAGCTTTTTATCCTTTGAGTTGCAAGCTCTATAATGTTGGTTTTCTTAAATAAATTTGGTATGTGAATGCGGTGTGTTAACCATATTTGCTTGAAGGCATATTTGGTTCTCAAACAATTGGGCAAATATTCTTGCAGAAGACAACTGTAAACATGCTTTTGTCTTATCCTTTTTTAGCTTATAGGAACTTTGTTATCAAATTCGTTTACCAATGCTTTCAGAGAGAGGCATAGAGAAATTGGCGCTGTCCTAACATCACTTTTGTTTCACTAGATTGGATATATTTTCTAGACAAATTGGCTCTGTGTTTAGTTACACTAGATTGGATGCATCTCTTCCATGTCTGAAACTCTGGTTTCCACCTTGTACATGAGGCTATTTTTCCTCCTTTTCACCATCCTGATATGAGCAAATCATAAATGAGTGCTTATTTTATGTCTTTTTTAATAGTTTAATATATCCTCTTTTTCATTTTTTTTTTCTTCAATAACGTAGAGCCAGGCAACCAGCTGAAAGTTTATCATGATTATCTGGCTAGTTCTTATCACATGGGGATTCTCTCTGGCTTCGTGTTGATTTCTTCTTTCCTGGAAACTGCAGCATCAGCAGCAAATATGGTATGACCAGCTGTCTTTGACTCTTTCTTTAAATTCTTAAAGGCTGTATTTCTTAGGAATTGTGACACCAAGTAACTGCCCTGCTGAAGTACTTTTTAGTGTTGCAATCTCTTTGTTTGGACCAATAAATTTTATCTTACTTATTGAAATAGTTTTATGTTATAAGGCATAGTGTCATGCATAAGTCAGTCTCCCTTGGGCCACACTTGCAAGTATCAAACTCGACAAAAGCTTGTGCTAGCTAAAAGAGATGGTTCAACCTTGACACTTCTGTTGTTGGCTTCATACAAAGTTGAACACAACTTTGTTTTCTGAAGTTATTCATGCTTTACCTTGTGATCATAACTATTGTCCTTGAGAGTTTTTAGTTTTTGACAATTGATTTTCCCAGGTTAATGCAGTTGTTATTGGTCTTGGAGCTGGTTTACTTCCTATGTTTCTTCACAAATGTGTGTCATTTTTACACATCGAGGTAATTATAGGCTTCAAAACATTTTGCTCCTGGAGAGTGACATGGACCATTTATTGAGATCCTTTTCACTTGATTGGATTGATTTGAGAGATTTACGGTTATACAGGTGGTGGAGTTAGATCCTATGGTTCTTGGTCTTGCAAAAGACTACTTTGGTTTCACTGAAGATAAACATCTGAAGGTAAGCTTTGTATTGATTTCTAACTTATTATAAGCTATTTATTGAAGGATCTATCTTTGTATTTAAACAAGTGTAACTTGTTGAAGCTGGTGTGCTGGTAAATTCAATTGTTGGCAAAGACAATTTTAAAGTTTCCATATCTAAGAACATCATTTGGAAAGTCTTCTCTAAATTCAACTTTTCAAGGACCCTGGAATGTGACCTACATATTTTCACATCAAGGCCAAACCCCCTGCTTCACAAATGTGTCAGCAACCTGATTTGATGATCTAGGAACATGTCAAATACATAGATTACCCAATAATCTTATGTAGCTTTTCATGCCATCGAAATTGGACTACATTTCAAGTCAAATATTCTTCCGATTCTGAATCTGCTTTACATATCCTTTTCTTTGATTCTCTGCTCTGGTCTTTCCTTTACTAGCCTCCTACACTAGGAGGGGTTATAGCAATAATCTTTGTGATATTTTCAATTTATTCTAATTGGTAAATTACAGTTTGGGCTAACCTAATTATTGCTGGCCCTTTTTTGTTATGAATAGTTAGTTGGAATTTTGTCTTTTGATTTATTGGGCAGCAAGTGCCATATTGGGTTGCATTAACTTCCAAGTGACACCATATCAGGTTCTTAAATGACTCCAAATTGTATCAACACATTCTTTGTTGGCATTACAGGTACATATTACTGATGGAATTGGGTTCATTAGCAACTTGAAAAATCCTGCAGCAGCTGATGAAGTGTCTGCCATCCATGGAAATGGGGACAATTCCTGGAGCAAAAGGTCTTCTTTCAACAAGAGTTACACCGTGTCTCGAGTAGAGGGCAGAAATGGTCCTGGGGTTGACATACTGATTATTGATGTGGACTCTTCTGACACAAGGTGCATGAAGCTATTGTGTCCTTTTTGCATCCAAATGCTTGAGTGTCAGGCAAATGTCTGATAATCTGAGAACTCCGTGCTTCTTTTTGTTTTGCTTTCTGAACAGCTCTGGAATGACCTGCCCAGCCGCAGATTTCGTGGAAGAGTCGTTTCTTTTGACCGTGAAAGATTACCTCTCTGAGCAAGGCCTTTTCGTTGTTAATTTGGTCTCAAGGTCTCCCGCTGTTAAAGATATGGTTATTTCTCGGATGGAAAAAGTGAGGGCAAAGAGTTTCTTTATATCTGTTTACTGATTAACATCTCTTGCTTCATTATTATGAACTATGTCTGAATAACTAATCTGCATATGTTTTAGACATTCCCCACTTTTCCTTAACGATTTTGTGCTGTTTTCAGAAGCGCCTGGTTTCCTACCTCTTATCTTGCTATATTCATTTTCAGGTCTTCAGTCACCTCTTTGGCCTTCAGCTCGAGACAGATGTCAATGTTGTTCTTTTTGGTCTCTGTTCAGAATCATGCATTCAGAATGATTGCTTCCCTGAGGCTGCCATTCAGCTGTCAAAACTTTTGAAGTTCAGGCACCTAGAAATAGGGCAAAGCATTATAGATTCTACAAAAAAGATCAAATATCTGAAATGAAAGCCACCCAAGTGCTGTATATTTCAAGTTGAAATCGTTGTCCTAGTGACATATGATGTGCTTGAACGAGCAAAGCTCAATCGCGGTTTGGAAAATACATTCCTGACCATGGCAACGGGGCAATGTGAATACGGAGTTCTATGGAAAATTGACTTTTGACAGTCGACGCGTTGTGTACTGGATCTGGCTTGGGTGTGGGTGGGCGTTAACAACGTACTGTGTACAAGCTTATTACTCGTGTGTTAAAATGGTGTGTTCAAGCTTTAGGTGCGGTAAATAAATGTGGTCCCCGAGACTGCTTATTACTCGCGAGGGTGGATGGTGTTCGGGTAGATGTCACCGTTGGACGTGTGTGCATCAAGTGGGCAATGAAATTTTGTTTTGCCTTTTTTTTTTTTATTAATATTTTTGTTTAAATGAATTTCAGGGGCCATTTTCTGTTCATATCCCTTTTGCATTCTTAACTGACTGTATCCCATCCTCTTTCCAAAAACAAAAGAGATCAACCAACTTGTCAAATTGAAACCCTCTTAGAAGCTCACGGTCCTAATTGTAATGTTCTAAGTATCATGCCGTAACATGCTCGAAATTCAAGACTTTCATGTAATTAATCCCTGATTTTAAGCTAAATCTATTACTCGAAAGGAAATGACTCTGAGCGGTAAACATCAATATTTGTAGCGGAGGTCGTTGTGGATGATAAGTGGTCCATTTTTCTCTTATACTTGTTATACCGGACAGCTTGAGATCTGATTCCATTGGATCTCTTTTGGTTATTTGAATGCAATACAACTCTCGGTATACATGAATGTGATCACCCCGTCAGTTCAGTCATCCTCGACGTGTTATTCAAGAACTATAGGAGTCACGGAATTAACGGAATGTTGGACCATCTTGTTGAAGTTGTTGTGAGCTCAAAATTTTTGTAAATATTTTAATGGACTCCAAAAACGTGAACTGTATGATGCTTGATTCTTCAATCAAGAGGGGAGCAAAGCCATAAGACCTCCAAAAATCTCGAATCAGACGGATCCAAATTCAATCAACACAAATCTTAACACGTGCTCAAATTCTTCAACTTCTAGGTTAACTCAGGGCCACTTTTGTTATGGCCGAATTGGATGCATCTGTATTTATTATTTATACGTATTTATGTATTCTTATTGTTAAATTTGCGAGAAATTTTCTTTCTTTCTTTTGTTAAAATTACTTTTAATATATTTTTATTTTCTTAAAAAATAACTCTCAAATTTGTTCTTTTGTTATTTCAAAAAGAAGAAAAAAAAAATATTAACAATTGAAGTCAATTTTTTTTAGAATTTTTACGAACATTGATATAAGACTAAATTTAATACAAAATTCTTAATTACGAGCTTCTCTTTTTATAAACTCTGAAAAAGATGGCGGTAAATTCTCAAACTCTTTAACTGATAATTTTAATCGTAATTTATTTTAAATTTATATACTCAGAGATATAAAATTTTATATCTTATATATTTATATTTTATATTTATTAAAATAATTATTTAACTTCATTAAATTTCTGACGTCTCATAATTTTGTTTCATATATTCTTGATTTAATTTATGATTATGATTGATAAAATGACAATTGTAATTTGTTATTTAATTTACACCAAATGAAATCTAGTGGGCGGTCCAAAACTGCGAGTGAAAAAATAAATTTCTCTAGGATGGGGAGTGCCGAGCATGCATGCGTGTATCTCCAGACAATCTGATGGATGATTCGGAAAAATACGCAAAACGGGAAATTGGGAACAACCAGTTAAAATTTGATCGGGATTCTTTTTTCATACTGTTAATTTAAGCAAAGAAAACACATTTAATATGGAGGAACAAACGCGGGACGCGGAGGCAATCCTGAATCGTGGGATTCTATTCTCTCTCTCCCCCCGTTTCTGGAACTCCATTTTTGTAACAGGCTTGCCGTTGCTCTCTCTCTCTCTCTCTCTCTCTTCCTTGCTTTTCCTCTCCCAATCCCTTCTGGCACCCAATTTACTATCTGTCTTTTCTTTGGTTTATTTTCCCTTAATTTCCATCTGTAGGGGAAAAGAAGAAATTAAAAAAAAAAAAAAAACATCGAAGCATCGATCTTTGATCATCAAAATTTCCAAGATCATGATCAAAACAGCTTTTCTTGGCGTAACGGTGATGGGTCTTTAGAATCATCGCCATTTGCAGAGTGCCAAGTGAGGTAGAATTTTTTTTTTCTCTGAATTAAATATTAAGAAATTGCCTAGCAATTGTTAAACATAAATGGATTACTGGTAATAAATAGAAGAAAAATTAAATAATGTGGTTTTGTTTCAAAAAAAGAAGAAAGAAAAAAAGGAAACAAAAATAACCCTCATGGCAAAGATTAAATTTTGGCGTGTATTGAAACCACATGGTTACGTAATAATGAAGCAATTGTGTTATATGGTATAGACATTTGAGAATATTCTTGAAACCCGGGTTTCCGATATCGTGCAACTTGATCATTGATTTTGTTGGCGTGTTTTGTTTATGAGTTGCATGCATGTAGGGAATTTGGGATTGGAGGTCTTGGCCCTGCAAAAATTTGGTAGGAAATTGGGATTGGAGGTCTTGGCCCTGCAAAATTTTGATATTTTCAATTCCTTTCTTTCTTGAACAAAATGGGGATATCGGCTGACAATGTTCATGGGCTCATTTTGGCCATTTCCTCGAGTATTTTTATTGGGTCGAGCTTTATTGTCAAGAAGCAAGGTCTTAAAAAGGCCGGGGTTTCTGGAACCAGAGCAGGTTTGATTCTTTTGTCTCATTTGTTGTTTTTTACTTTTTTTTTTTTAACTGTCAAATTTGTAGTGGATTTTTGTCAGCCTTTTGAAGTCGTACGGGTACATAAAGTCTTAAAACGTGTTTGCCAAATTAGTGGGAATGTTGCCTGTAAGCAAAATTCGGTGGCTGACTTATTACGAGATTATATGGTGATCAGGTGTGGGAGGGCATTCATACTTGCTTGAACCATGGTGGTGGGCTGGGATGATTGCTAGTAAGTCCTAAATTCTTTTTTTGTTTCTTATTCCGTTCATGTCATGTTTGACTTGATGGACCCTTTGGTTCCTCTTTTAAGGTTTTACGTGCTTTCTTGTTTGCAATCTACTTATATGTTGCTGTTCATTCGCTTAGGCCTGAATAAATTAATGAATTACGGGCATGTATTTGTATTCGCTAGACACTATCCGCAGTCTACTCACTTGCAAAAATACACCAGAAAGTTGAGCAATGACACCTCCGTCAGGCCTTGTTTTCGTCATTGCCTGTTCTCAAGCTCGGATAAAGGAAGATAGTTATGATAGGTTGGTGTCTAGCATAAAACTAGGCAAACTCTTTTGGCTTCTTATATGAGCAGTCAAATGCTGAGCCTAACCTTATAATGCGGATAGAGAAAATCAGGTGATTTTGTGACGGAATCAATCACGAAAATCTAGTGAATAGAAAAAAGTGAAAAAAGATAAGGAAAAGGAAGACAAAGGTACAGAAATTATGCAGATATAAAATGAGCCTGTCCCCTGTTGAGTTCAGTGCCTTTTGTTTTTACCTTTTGGGTGCAATTGCTTCCTCTGTTTACTGTAGCAACAACCGAGTTAGCTTCTGATGGTATGGAGTGATTTTCATCTAAAGTGAAGTAAATATGTCTACTAAAGGAGCCTTTACCTGTTTACCGACATTGTTTCTAATTGAGCACTTAAAAATTTAGTAACAGATAAGCCCAGCTCAGCACTGTGAACATCATTTGCATGGACCAAGAAAATGTATAGGGACATGAGAAGGGACACAAGATTTAACGAATAGTTTGCATGGAATTAGCAGATTGCCTTTTGCTTGGTTAAATTCTCAGCTTCTGGGAAAAGCGCTGGGATAGGCTTACAGAAATCAAATTTCTGTTGCTTGTTGGTTCTTTTTGTTTATTGTATTTCTAAAAAAAAAAAAAAAAAGAAAAAGAAGTTGACGTTCTTCGCTGCAATCATCTACAATTTTGGACTGGTATATATATCATCTCTAATTGCTTTTAGTTTGAAAAGGAATAAGGAATCTTTTCTTAACGATGATGATGTGTCTGTATGGTTTTGCAGTGATTGTTGGGGAAATTGCTAATTTTGCTGCCTATGCATTTGCTCCTGCAATTCTTGTGACTCCCTTAGGAGCTTTAAGTATTATTTTCAGGTATGGTCTACCTTACGACTGCGGTAGTGGAGAGAATCCATACGTGTACAGATTTTTTTTTTTTTTTTTAACTTTCGGTTTCTGACTGAAAACATTACTCTGCAGTGCAGTGCTAGCACATTTCATTTTGGAGGAGAAGTTACACATCTTTGGAGTTCTTGGATGTGTTCTTTGTGTGGTGGGTTCTACGAGCATTGTTTTACATGCTCCGCAGGAAAGAAATATTCATTCTGTTAAGGAAGTATGGCATCTTGCAACAGAGCCAGGTACTTGCATATATTGTTATTATGGTCAAGTCCTCAAAAGGATTAACTCAGCCAACAAAAGAACAAAAAAAAAAAAAAAAAAATTGCTTAATGAATTTGTGCTCCATGCTCACGAATATTTCGGTTGATGTCTTACATGCAATAAGAGTGGAAATTAGTCTCATTGTCTCTTGTTCTACCTTACAATGCAAATGCTTGACTTGGACGTTATCAATAGATCAGCAGTAATCATACGGCATATCTATCTGATTTCCTTGTTAAAAAGAGTTGATGAAGTAAAAGTTAGAAATCCCAACAACCATTGTTTCTTGTCTATCTCAAAATGTTAGGCAAATTTGTGTTTTTCAAACTACACAACTTAGGCAGAAAACTTTAGATAGAACCTTAAACGACTATTCTCTTTTCTGTGGTATGTACAGTGTAGTCAAAGCCAATATGCTTTGCACTCTAGTGGTACAGATTCAAATAAAGATGCTGGAATTGGTTATATCCCTGGCAAAGAAAAGATTTTGCTCTAGAATTATGGGTTACCTAATTCTGAGGAGCCATTGTTAGCAATTTGTTGGTTGTCCCCTATCTTGTTTGGAGGCAAAGAAGACTGCTATGCTGTCTCGTTTTGCCTGTGCTTGAAAATAATGGTACAGAAAGTTGTTTTAACATTGTCAGCACAACTTAGATTTTCACGGATCCTTTTAGCTTCAATTAAGAGATTTTTGCTTTTAACAGGTTTCCTTGTATATACTGGCATAGTTGTTATTGTGGTTGCTGTTCTCATTTTCCGATATGCACCACGCTATGGGCAAACCCATTTGATAGTCTACGTTGGAATCTGCTCTCTCATGGGATCCCTCACGGTCTGTTTATATTATTAAGAGTTGTACTAATTCTATATCTAACTTTAGCTTTCCGCGGCTTTAATCACTTCATGTATTTATCTGTAGGTAATGAGCGTGAAAGCAGTAGGGATTGCTTTAAAGCTGACATTTTCTGGAACAAATCAATTCATCTACTTTCAGACATGGCTTTTCACTATAATTGTGGCTTTCTGCTGTCTTATGCAGATTAACTACTTGAACAAGGTATAAAAGATTGCAGTATGCCGTTACAACGGTGATAGATCCGTGTGAAAAAAATATGATTGTTTCATGTTTTTCCAATGTTACAATTAAATTTTATGTCCAAGCAACAAGCCCTTACTGAAGTCAGTGATGCTATTTGGCATAAAATTTATCTCAAACTTGTCAGCTAGTAACTCGATCATTAGCACTTTCCTTGGCAAATATGTAATCCAGATCTCTCCACATCTTTGCAGGCACTGGACACCTTCAATACAGCTGTCATATCTCCGGTATACTATGTGATGTTTACAACTCTGACCATCTTTGCCAGTGTGATCATGTTTAAGGTAAAATGGGATATTGTTTGAAGACTTGTGTGAAAAGCTTTGTGATCAAAATAATCATGAATGATTTCTGACGTTTTTCTCAGAAAAAGATTCTGGAGTGGTGTTTTTAACATTCACCAGGGTGCATATTAACCAGTTTAAATGTAACAATAATAGGAATCATTTTCATCACAACAAATGGAGTAGGATTAACTCTAGAGGTTGTTTTCCAATCTAAAAGCCTTGCGGTTAGGCATCAAGTCAGCTATTTGCCACTCGCCAGAGGGTGCATGCTGATTTGTGGTATCTGACACCAACAATTTGTCTCTCATATTCTGTCTATTACCCAGGGCCTTGCTATAATTGTTATCAGTGAAGTTTCACTGCATGTGGGGCTTTATTCAGACATTTTCTTGACCACATTTGCTAGCAAATACAGGATTGGGACTCACAAAATGCATCCCAGATCGTAACTGAATTGTGTGGCTTTGTCACCATCCTTGCCGGGACCTTTCTCCTCCACAGGACAAAGGATATGGGAAGTAGTCCAACTTCAATCCCGAATTCTCCCGACTTTTCACACTCAAATTCGCGCACAAGCCGGAACTCCGGATAGCCACAGATGCCACAAGGTTCTAAGCTGTGCATGGCCAAATCTCAGTCCTGTACATTTAACAAATACCAACTTAGCAGATGGCAAGAAGCCCTACTGCCAAGCGAGAGGGGAGAAGCATTCTTGTCAGCCCCAGGGACCTGTACTCTCTGAGTCGAGAGCATTTGAAGGCCATGCTCCGAGATGGAAATAAAATTTCCATGGTACATAGAGATACGAGGATGTGCATTGATGATTGTTTTGACTAATTTACTAGATTCTTAATGCATAATTGATCGTGTAGGCAGAAGTACTTGATAATGAAATAAAAATCTCAACACACATAAAATTCAAATTCAAAGTATAAGAATTTACGTTACTTTATTTACAAAAGTAGTGAGAAAATTTTACCAAAAAAAAAAGAAAAAAAAAAAAGAGGAGGGGATTTATGAAAAATGTGCTCAATTTATCCTTACCACCGAAAGCCTACGAATGCCTTTACATCTCTGCAACTCGATATCAATTGCTTTGTGTTACGAACACGGTCTAAGAAACATGTTTATCTCTTTGTGGAAGTGTCAAATTTGATCACTCTCTTCGTTACTCAAACGTTATCTTCGAATTAACAAACAGAAAAAACAACAAATGGCATTAGCGCGGAGAATTACTAAAGAGGAGTGATGCTTTCGTTTAGTAGTTAAGACGATAGACGTTCTAATTTTGTAAAAATTGTATTTTCTCAGGTCACAATCTCTTCCTTCCCACAAAATGGCAAAAAAAAAAAAGCGAAAATTATAAAAGAAAAAATTGTGAAAATTTGAAAAGCTAAAAGGGAAAAAGAAAGTGCTGGTAGATCGTACATGCCAAAGAATATCCAAAAGCAGTAATTTTCTCGTGCAAAGGTTAATTTTCCGCGGCCCCACATGTCAAGAAACGAACTTTCGCTTCGAAAGCAGTAAGGGAACGGATTCTATCGCTCTCTCTTCGATTTTCCCGATAAAGTATCCTTCCACTCGTCTTCCGAAGATCCATTTGATGACCTTTCACTCTCCAGGCAAGTTAGGGCACTTTGGAAGTTTCCTGCTCAATTTCTGTTGGTTTCTTGATCTATGCAGGCCTTTATTGGGTTTTTTATAATATATATATATATATAATTTTTAATTGCATACCATAAAAAGACTTTGTATGTGATGGTCTCTGGAGGAAGTTTGGTTTGGAAGTGATAGCTTGAAATCGGTATTGGTCTCTGATGATGCCATCAAAAAGAAGGGAATGGACGGGCAGAAGCGAAAACACTAATTGATAGATATGGTGGTGAGATGGTCTCCGATGGGACCTTCGCGAAAATGAAAACCCGAGAAAAGAAGTATAAACCCATTGCCTCGTATGTGAATTCTGTGTACCATGCTTGCGATCCTGTGGCATAGCCATGGCAGTGGACTTGGAAAGATGTGTCCACCAAGGTGCAGAAAGGCAACTGTACTTGCTTGTTAAGTAAAAGATAGAGAAACCCGAGCTCACTGCTATGGAGAATTCGAGTGGTGGAGAGAGTGGCGATGGAAACAAGTTTGATTGGGTGGAAGGGCTCACACATTGGTTGAATTTTTTGAGGTATAAAGAGGTTTTTGGGATGTACCTATTGCATACGGAAGCAATGTTTGTTGGTTGAGTTATAAAGAGGCTTTTGGAGATTTACTGGGGGTGAGTTACAAAATAAGTGTAGCACGCCTCATTTTCATAGTCTTGTGTCTTTTTCCCAAGATTAGAACTCAAAATTAAAAAGAAAATAAAGGTCAAGTGTCTTTCAGAGGGCATTTCAATGAACTTCTTTTGCTCAAGAATTGGGCAAAATTGAATTGAGTGTACCAATTGAATAATTGATGGTTTCAGCCTTCAAAAACAGATGAATATAATCATGTACGAGGAATATTTCCAAACCAAGTCCTTGAATATTATGCCAACTGCCAAAGAGTATTAGCGGCGTTTCCTGCAATGGAAAAGACCCCAAAGTTACAGCTAAGTTATTCTTTAGATTTCTTTCTCTTAATATTATTTGTTTAATCAGGAGCGTTCCACTTATTCACGTTCCTTTTAAGTTGTGTTCCAATCTTTTCACTAGATGCCACTTCGTCATTGAAATTTGAGGTTGACATGCAAAAAGCCAAGTTATGCAAGACGCTAAATAGCATCTTTTGCAAATGTGTGGTATATCCCATTAGATACCACAGACTGTTTTGGACAAATGGTGTACATTGTCTGTTTCTTGGCCTTTTCCTAATGTCATTCAAGTTCAATATGGTCACTTTTATCTTTTTTTGATCCATGTTTTTCTTCAACATCATTTCCTGCTTCACCAACCATACAAGCAAGCAGCTCTCTCTCTCTCTCTCTCTCTCTCTCTCTCTCTCTCTCCTTACTGGAATTTGCTTTTTAGATTCCATGGTCAAAGTCCTATTGCCATTCCAAACTTTGATCCGTAAGTGCTTTATTTTCTAACTGAGAACACAAACTTCTTGATCACCAGTGACTTTATATTGAAACTGTTAATCTATACTCCTGATGGGGTCTCTCTTTTGCTGAGTTTTCATGGTAGATTTCTAGTATCTGAAAGATAATAATCAATTTCATTTGGATAGACTGGCAATGAAGCCAGGTTTTTACTTACTTTAGCTTTCAGACCTCATAGCCTTTCAAGCAGAAGGGGTTTATCATAACAATATGGTGTAAAGTTAAGAATTTACATGGTGAACTCCACTGGATTAATTGCTCACATATGCTTCTTTTTGCAGGACATCTATCCCATATAGGAGAGTCACAAGAAGAGTAGTTCCACAAGCTGTGAGATCTAGCCATGGCTAGAAGCCAATTGACAGTGCTAAATGCACTCGATGCAGCAAAGACCCAATGGTACCATTTCACTGCAATAGTAATTGCAGGGATGGGTTTCTTTACAGATGCATATGATCTATTCTCCATTTCACTTGTCACCAAATTGCTTGGTCGCATATACTACCATGTAGATGGTGCGGCAAAGCCTGGCACTTTGCCTCCCAATGTTGCAGCTGCAGTGAATGGTGTCGCATTTTGTGGCACTTTAGCTGGCCAGCTCTTCTTTGGTTGGCTTGGTGACAAAATGGGGCGAAAACAGGTTTATGGGATGACACTTTTGCTGATGGTTGTCTGCTCTATTGCCTCAGGGCTATCCATGGGACATTCTGCAGTGGCTGTAATGGCCACACTTTGTTTCTTCAGATTCTGGCTTGGTTTTGGCATTGGCGGTGACTATCCTCTCTCAGCCACAATCATGTCTGAGTATGCCAACAAAAGAACTCGCGGTGCATTCATTGCTGCAGTTTTTGCGATGCAAGGATTTGGGATTTTGGCTGGTGGGTTTGTAGCTCTTATTGTTTCCACTATATTTGATCATGTTTTCAATGCTCCAGCTTATGACATCAATCCAGTGGCCTCAACCCCACCTGCCGCAGACTACATTTGGCGCATAATTTTGATGTTTGGGTCCGTCCCAGCAGCCCTGACTTACTACTGGCGAATGAAGATGCCTGAGACTGCCCGCTACACTGCCCTTGTTGCCAAGAATGCAAAGCAGGCCGCTTCAGACATGTCCAAGGTGCTGCAGGTGGACCTTGAAGCTGAAGAGGACAAGACAGTACAGCTATCCGAGGAGCCATCCAACAATTTTGGTCTTTTTAGTAAGGAATTTGCACGTCGCCATGGGCTTCACTTGCTTGGAACAACAACTACTTGGTTCTTGTTGGACATAGCCTATTATAGCTCAAATCTTTTTCAGAAGGATATCTTCAGTGCGATTGGATGGATTCCCGCAGCACAAACAATGAGTGCTATTCAGGAAGTCTATGTGATTGCAAGAGCGCAAACATTGATTGCCTTGTGTGGTACGGTTCCAGGGTATTGGTTCACAGTGGCATTTATTGACTATATGGGGAGGTTTGCCATTCAATTGATGGGTTTCTTCTTCATGACTTTGTTTATGTTTGCACTTGCCATACCATATCATCACTGGACAAGGAAGGCTAATAGGATTGGCTTCCTGATCATGTACTCATTGACCTTCTTCTTTGCCAACTTTGGACCCAATGCCACCACATTTGTGGTGCCAGCCGAGATCTTCCCAGCAAGGCTCAGGTCAACCTGTCATGGGATATCAGCAGCATGTGGGAAAGCTGGTGCCATCGTAGGTGCATTTGGGTTCTTGTACGCTGCACAGAGCACAGACCCTGCAAAGACTGATTCAGGCTACCCACCTGGCATTGGAGTGAAAAATTCTCTTATTTTACTGGGTTTCATCAATTTTTTTGGGATGCTGTTCACGTTACTGGTACCTGAATCTAAGGGAAAATCACTTGAGGAGCTATCAGGAGAAACTCAAGGTGGTGATGGCGACCGTGAACAAGAGGAGGCCTCCTCGAGTATGAGGGTGCCTTTAATCAGCCAAAGTCATTAAGAGCTCATTTGGTATGATTAAAATGTGATGAATACAGTTCAATTCAATTCCTTCAGAGTATCTTTGTCCTTTTGTGTTTTTTTTTTTTTGTTTGGATTTGGATCACATATATCAAATGAATCAAAGTCAATCTTAACTAGTTAAAAATTCAGCAGAAGATAGCTAAACTCCCGAAGTACCCTCTCTTATTCTGATACATACTAATGTTATATGATAAATTTATAATACTAACTGAATTGTATTACGTGACATAAAATAAAAAATTCCTGTTTATTGAAAATGCAATTATACCCTTTTGTGGAATTCGATTTAATTGTTTAAATTAGATTATATAATTGACATCATATAAGTTGTAAGTTAGTTTATAGGAGGCATATACTCTTATAATAAAATTAGATTGACTGTTGTAATTGGTTTATCAATCTTGTATTTCTGTCTCTTTCATTTTATGACCCTTCTTTTAACACTAAAAAAGTAAAAATTTAAGTATCGGTAAAAAAGTAGAGTTAAGCGAGAAAAGGTTTTTTTATTATTATTTTGGGTATTTTGAGAAAAGTAATATTAATGCATATTCCCTTGTGCATTAAACCCACTAGGATTTTTACCATCTCCTGGGGTTTCTGTCACCTTATTTTTCATAAACAGTTGTTGCTAGAACCCCTTTATACAAGAAAAAATTGTTAATCGAAAGGGAAGCAAGAGAGACAAATTTGCTAGTTTTGGTGAAACTGGATTTGTCTGAGACTGGTCGAGTATGCAAATCATATGGATTTGAAGTATTACTTAGACTGAAGCCTGTTCTGAAACTATTTGTATTAGATAAAGGCCAAGCCCCCAACCACAATGACTCTGGTTTTCCAAATCGCCAAGCGTCACCATGCCCAAATCCTTATCATCTTAAAATGACTACACACAAACTTTCACAAATAGACTGACGGCCATAAAAAATAAAAAATAACAATAAAAGAAGAAGAAGAAGAAGAAGAAGTATCATTCGCATTTGAAGATTGTACCACAGAGCATAACATTTTCGATGCAACCCCCTTTTGGAGCAACTGAATATACCTTCAAAATCTGTACCGAAAATCAAGTAAACGTTAGACTAACAGTGAAAACAGTGGACAACAGATAGTCGAAACACATCGACCCACGCCCAAACTCTCTGCAACATTTTAGAGGTGCTCTCTGTTTAGAAGTGCCATCGGGGATGAATCTGTAACCCCCATTTGTTTTCTTCGTTATAGTTTCAATTGCGCTACACAGAGTTCGATAAAATTTTTTTCGTAGGTTTTCCCCCAGAGCATTTTCCACTTCTTAATCAACTGAAGTCAACAGAAAATCAATCAGAGTCTACACGTTCAATCTCTTTTTTTTTTTTTTTTTGTGGCCAACAGAAATCTTCAATTTCACATTTTACAATGCCAAAGTTCACATTCTACAATTTTTTTTTTTTTTTTTGTGTTTGCTTATTTGTTTATTAACGTTCTTTTTTCTTTTTTCTTTCTTTTTTTTTTTTTTTTTCGGTACCCGGTTCGCTGGAATTCTGAAGACATTAGAAATTAATAACGAAACAAACAAAAGAAAAAAAAAAACCACAGAAAAATTGCGTGGCTGTTATTTTAATTTTCTCAACTTTTAAATCATGCCAATAGGGGTTAAATTGACATATCCGCCCTTTACATTACAACTCCTTTAATCGTCTTTAAAAGAAAAAAAAAAAAACAAATCGCTGAAGGCCGAGGAAGCGTGAGGCGAAATCGCCGCTGCTAGGTAAAGAGGAAAGCGCACCACTCACTCCCTCGTTGGACGTGTTGTTTCCTGATTCGTAAATTTCAGTAATTGATAAAGCAGAAATTAATTCGATTCCCCGCTAAATCTCTAATTTTCTCGGTACCCAAACAGAAAGCGTCAATTTTCCTGCTAGGTTTCTCTCTTCTCCTCCTGTTTTTTTTTTTTCTTTGGTTTGTTTCTTTTCTCTTTCTTTTATCATTAAATTTATCGTTGTTAAAATCGTTATTCTGCTTGTTGCCTTATGCAGTCTTTAAAAAAATAATAATAATAAATTTCACGTCTTATTTTTGTAAGAATTATTTTCTATTTTAGGTCTTAATTTTAGGGATTTGACGGTATTGGAGAAAACACGGATGTGGAGATAGAGGGTCTGAGCAATTGAATCCTTCTACGGCTTTGGGGATTTAGGGCTTCGTTGGTTCTAGAAGTTTCAGCGTTCTTTATAGCGAATTTAGGTTTAGTTGGTGATGGCTGACCGTAACAACAATAGTAACGGCAACAATAATAGCAACAACGCTGCTGGCGCGAAGCCGATATGGATGAAACAAGCGGAGGAGGCCAAGCTGAAGAGTGAGGCGGAGAAAGCGGCGGCTGCGAAAGCTGCATTCGAGGCCACATTCAAAGCGGTGTCCAGCCAACCCGAGAAGCCTGCAGATTTGGAGTCTGAGGAAGAAGATGATGCCGAGGATGACTTGGCCAACAAGCCTTTGGGCCCCGTGGACCCCACCAAGTGCACGGCAGCCGGGGCGGGCGTTGCTGGTGGGACTGCTTGTGCACCCTCGACCTTCGTGGTGGTGACTAAGGATGCAGATGGGAGGAAGGTCCCCCATGGTGGTGCGCTGATTAAGGTGAAGGTGTTGCCGGGACTGGGTGTTGGTGGAGTGGAGCAGGAAGGGATTGTGAAGGATGTGGGTGATGGGACGTATACAGTTACTTATGTGGTTCCAAAGAGAGGGAACTATATGCTGAGTATCGAGTGTAATGGGAAACCCATCATGGGTAGTCCATTTCCTGTTTTCTTCAGTGCAGGTAATTGTTCTTTTGATGTTTGCTTATGTATTGGTTGTGATCTTTGCGGTTATGTCATGTCAGATGCTGCTGCTTATTTTGAAAAGTTTTGTCAATCACTTGGAATCATCTCTCACTTTATCATTGTGCATTGCTTAAGATTTTATCCATCCCCAGTTATCCATTCTTTAGAGCTTTAAGAGTCACATTTATAACCTGTTATGGCTGATTCATTTCTGAGGTGCTCTTCTTACTGGTATTCATATGTTTCTGTTCTATTATTTGGAGGATGGAGATCTTTATGTGAACATTTTGTTGATTTTTGAGTGCTGGATTTGCTTTCATATGTTCAGCAGTCGTTTTTAATTTCTTTATATCCTTTGGTGAAATGTTTTTTGCAACGTGGTTTACTTCTAATATACATGAAATCTCATATATGCATTGCAAAAATGTGGTTAGATCCACTTATTAAATGTTGCTTTCTTTTAATGACAGAGAAGAAGTAGATGTAGCTTGCATGAATTCCCTCTATAAGCTGGTATGGTTTCCAAGAAATAATTAACATAGTGTAACATGACTACCTGGTTTGTGGTGCTGAATGACTTTGGATCAAGGAAAATAGTATGCATCTGTCATTTTCTGTTAATTGGCATCTCTTGTTGACTTCTTTGTCCTTAAGCTATTCTAAATGTTCTTACTATGGTGATGCTCATGCATGTTCCATTTTGAAGTATTAAGAAATTTCTGAGTTTTTGTTATGCAGGCACCTCAACTGGAGGACTGCTGGGTATGGCTCCTGCATCCACATTTCCAAATCTAGTCAACCAAAACATGCCTAACATGCCAAATTATTCAGCCTCTATCTCTGGGGCATTCCCGGGTTTACTGGGAATGACTCCAGGGAGTGTTCCTGGTGCTTCAGGTGGAGTCATTTTGCCTGGAATTGGGGCATCTCTTGGGGAAGTCTGTAGAGAGTACCTTAATGGCCGGTGTGCAAAAACTGATTGCAAACTAAATCACCCACCACACAACTTGTTGATGACTGCTTTGGCTGCAATAACCACAACGGGAACTCTTAGTCAGGTGCCCATGGCACCTTCTGCAGCTGCAATGGCTGCTGCTCAAGCTATTATGGCTGCCCAAGCACTTCAAGCTCATGCTACTCAGATGCAGGCTCAGTCTGCCAAAGATTCTTCTGGTATCCTTTATCTCTTTGCTATATGGTCATGCATACACACAGAGACAGACAAGAGAGAGATGAAGAGTGGATAGCTTGTGTCTAGCTGTTTTATAAAATTTACTGATGCACTTGCTCTTTTTTATTTTTTTCTGCTTTATATGTTGCCTTTAATCCTAGTTTTACAATGATTATCAGAGCTTTTAACTTTATTATCAGTGCTTTTAACCAAGTGTTTTACTTTTCAGTAGGGTCACTTGACAAAGCTGGGAAGGAAGATGCCATTAGGAAGACACTTCAAGTTAGCAATCTTAGCCCCCTTCTGACAGCTGAACAGCTTAAACAATTGTTTGGCTTTTGTGGCACGGTTGTTGGATGTACAATTACAGATTCAAAGCATTTTGCTTACATTGAATACTCAAAACCTGAAGAAGCGACTGCTGCCTTAGCGTTGAACAATATGGATGTGGGGGGTCGACCATTAAATGTTGAAATGGCCAAATCACTCCCTCAAAAGCCTCTTCTAAACTCTTCCCTGGCTTCATCTTCTCTGCCATTGATGCAACAAGCTGTTGCAATGCAACAAATGCAATTTCAGCAGGCCTTGCTTATGCAACAAACCATGACTGCACAGCAGGCAGCTAACAGAGCTGCAAACATGAAGTCTGCAACTGAGGTAGCAGCAGCCAGAGCTGCAGAAATAAGTAAAAAGTTAAAAGATGATGGACTTGTTGCTGAAGAGAAGGAAACAAAAGAAAAATCAAGGTACATCATTCTGTTCCTTTCACAATAAGTAAATTCGTATTTCCCATTTGTAGCTTCAGACTCTGACTAGAGAGATACTGATGTTGCGAAATTAGGTGAATTTTAATGCAATTTGTTGGATGATTATTACCAAAGTTCATCTTTGTCATAATGTCAATATTGTTCTTTTTGCCTTCTATTTTTCTGCTTCCTTCTTGGGGCTTATTTCTTTTGTGGATTCTCTTCTTCACTGATGATTTTGGTTCATTTGAAGGTCACCATCACCATCTCAAGCGAGGTCAAGATCCAAATCAAGATCACCGGTCAATTACCGAAGAAGGAGGTCTCCTTCCTACTCACCTCCTTCTCACCGCCATAGAGACTACAGATCCAGGTCACCAATTAGATCTCGCTATCACACAACATATAATAGTGAAAGGCGGTCTTATAGGGATCATAGGTTTGATAGTGACAGAAGCAGAAGGCGGGGCAGATCGCCCAATCGGCATTCATCTGTTTCTAGGAGAAGTAGGAGTGGAAGCCCTCGAAGGAGGAAATCTTACAGAGCTGACTCTGACTCACCAAAGCACCAAGAAAGTTCATTGCATAGGTCAAGGAAATCATCCCATGGTGGTTCCAGGTCACCTTGGCATCATAGTGGGAGTAGGTCATCCCCAAGAAATCACAGTGATAACAAAGCAAAGTATAGAAGGCGCTCGAGGTCTAAATCTTTGGAGATTTATGATGAAAGAGCAAACAAAGACCGGTCTAAAAAATCGAAGCAACGTGAAAGGAAGAGATCCAGGTCGTTATCTGAGGGAAAAAAATATCTAAGCAGGCCATCCTTGAGTTCAGATGAAGATCGATCAAAAAGTAGAAGGCGGTCATCTGTTGAAACTAAGGACCATAATGACAAATTGGGCAAAACCAAGGATGAAAGGTCCAAACATCGAGTTAGGGGGAGATCCAGATCAAAATCTCTAGAAGGTAGGCACCAGTCCAGGGAGAAAGGAGGTGAAAGTGGAGATAAGAAGTCCAAGCACCGAGACAGAAAGCGGTCTAGGTCTGTATCTGCAGAGGGTAAGCATCACGGAGACATCAGGCCGTCCCGAAGAGGTGGCAATGACAAGAAATCAAAGCATAGAAGGCATTCCAGGTCAGTATCTCCAGACGGCAAGCACATCTCTAATCGTAAGAAAGATGAGATTGGGGATGAAAAATTGAAGCATCATGGTAGGCGACGATCAATGTCAGCTGAAGATGAGCAAGGCAGATCTTCAAGAAGTTCAGAGGAAAAAAAATCAAAACAGAGAAAGAACTCTAGGTCAAAACCTGTGGAATACAAGCATCACTTGAATAGAGATGAAGATTCCACAGACCATAAATCTGACAAAACTGAAGATGCCCATGAAGAAGAAGATGCTATTGATGAGGATTCAGTTAATTTGATTGATGGTAGAATGCTGGATTCAAAACATGATCGCAATTCGAAGAAAGTTCTTATGGAGTATATCGTAGCAGACAGCAACAAACATCTGGAGAGCAGATATGCACCTAGTCCCAAGAGCAATGAAGGTTTGTTGATGAAAACTCAGTGTCCAAAGGTCAACTTAAGCTGTAAAATCTACAAATCCGGAAGTAAATAAGAAATTGTATTTTTATTGTTGGGGTTGAACAGTGATTAATCTAGTATATTTGTGTCTTACAGGAGTAGGAGCTCTGGAAAAACAGAATGAATCTGAATAGTTCCCTCAGGTGGATACATTTGGCTGACCCCCCCTATAAACTTTTGTAGAAGAACTTATGAACTGAAACAGATTGGGGCAGATCTGATTTGTGTCCATTGCAGAGAACATGTGAACCAAAGTGGAGGAAATGAGTTCTACGGATGGTTGGAAGTTTCCTCGTCAGCAAAAAGTTTGCTGTAATTTGAGAAGCTTATTGAGATGGACAAATTGCGAACTCTGCGGATCAGCTTTAACCTATGGGGGGGCGTGTTTTTCTTAGAAGACTTCTTAGTGCTTATTTGTTGTTATGTATTGTTCAAGCTTCTGGACTCCTCATAAGTATGCACACCTTTTTCTTTTTCGTTTTTCAATCTTTTGCAGGTGTTCTTGTAGCAGATGGGGTCTAGAGGTTCTAAGGCCTTTGATGAAATTGATGTGGATTAAATATTTGAGGAGGTGTTCTGCTTTTGTCTGCATCAACCTTTCAATCTTGTAGCAAGCTTCTATTGCTGCTAGATGTATGTTGGATTATTCCTTTTTATTGGGCACAATTATGAGCTTTCCATAAGAACCTTTACTGGAGGATTACTTCCTGTTGTTGTATGTTTGCTTCCTTTCTTCTTTTTCTTCCTTTTTACCCCGTTGCTTCCATGCTATTCATTCATATGTGCATAAATCCTTTCATACATATTCACTGGGTTAGAATCTTGATGAGGCCTTAGGTCTCGATACTTAGCTCCTAGCTTATTGCCATAGAGTTGCAGCAATGTGGATCTAGTTAAAATGCTGTGAATCCTCTTGACTGAGATTGTAGCATGCTCAATAATGTGCTGAATGCTTGTCATAGGTCTTTGTTTAAGATGCTGTGGATCTACACTAAATTTTGTCATTGTTTAAGATCAAAGCCTCTTGCAATGCAGTAGCCTGGTCTTAGGTTCCAGTTTTGTTTACCTTTGATGGTCTTTTGGGACTGTCATATCCCAAATAATTGCAGGTTGTACACGATGTTGTTTTCACTGGAGCTTCCTGATACCAGAATGGCAGGGTTGATAGTTACTAATGTTAACGAAGGTATGCAGTGAGTGGAGTGGAAGCTTTTGTATGAGGCTTTCCAATCATCCTAGAAGTCTTTTGGCATTCTTGAATAATAAAATGGTTCAAGTACTGGTACTTGTGTATCTTGTGCCAATATGTCCTAAAGCCTGGTGCCTTACCTTTCCCCATCTTTCTCTTTTGTTGTTTTTTTTCTTTTTCTTTTTTTTTTTTTCCTGTTTTTCCATTTTGTTCTTTTCCCTTCTTTCCTCCTTCCAAAGGTCTTTTCTTCGTTAGTGAAGCTACTGTTGAGGTCAAGTGAAATCAGATGCTGCTGGGATGAGTTACTTCAGTTGCATCGTGTCGAGTTTGAGCAGGCTGGCTGGCTCTTTGGTTTTTTGAGCAAATGCAAGTTTTGTTGATTTTAACAGGTAATCTTTCAACTGCTGGGTTGGGTTATGTTTCATGATAAATACGTTGCCAACATGTGCATCTATCATAAGAAGTCTTTTTCAATTATGTTTGGTTGTATGGTCCGTTGGATCAGCGGAGCCTTCTGTTGATAGTTTGTTAAGGAAATGTCTGTCACATCGGACCGTCCATAGCAGTCATATGAGCTTCCCGATGAGATGGGACACACTAATCGACCAGACCAGTCACGGAAAACAGCACTAATTTAAATCTATTGTTGGCCAGACGGCGCCCCTCTTTTCTTTTTTTTTTTTTTTTTTTTTTTTTGGGGTTCTCTTCTTTTTTTTTTTTTTTTCTTGCTAGGCTGGGTCATGCAAATATAATGGCATGGGAGTTGCTGCTTTGGGACACTATTCTAGGAGGGGGGGAACTAGCTGAACATGACGTGGATGTTAAGCTAAATGTTCCCTCGGCGTTTTCCCAATCTCTCTTTCCTTTTTTTCTTTATTATTATTATTATTATTATTATTATTATTATTGCGGTTCTCCTCTCTGCCCCATTCCCGTCATTCAATGTTCTTCAAAGGAGAAGTGTCCTGATATGTTAAAAGTTTTGACCTCTGTAATTTTCGCCTAATTTTCTGTCTGTAAGTATGCGACTGTGTGTTTGGGAAAGTCCTTTCGTCTCTCTCTTCCACCGACCCAAAAGAGAGGTGGCGTTTCCGATTTCTATACTTGGGCCTCTCATTTGCGTCCTGTATTGCGGATGGATCCGGAATGAGAAACTAAGAAAGTTGAGAGTAGAGTACTGTTGTCGAACGGTGCATAGGCCGCGTTCGGTAGATTATACAAGTACAGAGAGTAAACAATGGATACGAGAAAAATTATAAAATTAAGACTAATATTTGTCATAAAAGGGGTTTGGAAAATAAGATGTGATTGCGTCGAGCCTCAATTATGCAACTCCCTCTTCCCTCTAGTGTCCTTCTCGTTGCTTCTAAACAGCCGATCCCTGTCTTTATATCCTATTAAAGAACGTCCTTCTCCGAGGTGGGTGAAGGGGGCGACCTAAACTGCTACTCTGGGGCCCTGCGTCCAAATCCCTTTTCTTGCAGTGGCGATTCAAGGGCGACGCTAATCGATTAATACGAAGTATACTGCAATGCCACTGCCATCGGAAATGAGAAGTTTAGAAATCGATTCAAGGGCATGCATAAACATCGAAGTTTTAGCAGTGTTTTTGTGGTCATAGGCAGTGGCCATCGGAAGATCGGACGACGATTATTGAATATTGTAACTCTAACGATCAGGATATGAAGTGCGATTGCACTCACATTCACCCTAATTAAACTTTTTCTGGTGTTAATTATTTTATTAAAAATAAGATTAATCATGTTTCTCTTACAATATATGCGGTATCTCTCCAACATGACATAATTCTAGGAAAATATATAGTTGCAACTTTCATCGACATTTTTTATTTTTATTTTTATTTATTGGTGAGAAGGAGAGAGACAGAGTGAGAACATCTCAAAAATATTTTTTATTTAATATAAAAAAAATTGGTCTATTGCAGTTATGAATATTTGGAAGCATGACGTGTTAACCCAAATTTAGCCCGGCAATTAATTAAATTCAAACTTACCAATAGAACATGACAACGTCCGATAAATTATAACAATCTAGAATCTCAACTCAGTTGATAAGGAAGCATTTTTATGCTTATAAATTAAAGTTTTAAATTCTGAATCACATCGTACCAAATCAAGCAAAAGTAATTTTCAAATCAAGCAAAAGTAAAATTTCTCGGCAATTTGGTTTTTTTTTTCCCCGAGATGCATGTGACGAAGCAGTATTGAATACAGTAATTTATGGTAAATTAATTAGCCTTTTTGTTCAGAGTTGGAATAAATCGAATCTTCAGAAATGGATCGCTCAGCAATTGTGCCGTTGACGTGAACAACTAGAATTATCGAAATGTCACTTCACGAGGGGTCATTACAATACAAAAATGGATTTTAAAAATAAAAAAAAAGAAAGGAAAAGAAAAGAAAAAGGAATTTGCAAAATCAAATAAAAATAACCATCAGAATCGCCGCGGGATATCTCCTATGCGTGGGTGTGTGTCCTACTTGGGAACTTCTTGAACTCTTCCTCAATCCTTTTCACCCACCCCATCACAATTCTCCCACGAAATACCAAAATTTGCAAAGCCTATTTTAGCTAAATTTATAATATATATATATATATATATATATATATAAGCTCTAAAAAAAAAAGATAAAAACAAACAAACAAAACACAAAGAAGTAAACCAACCAAAAGAAGAAAAAAGAAATAGAAAAAAAAAAAACAGAGAGAGAGAACTTAGAAGAAGAAGAAGAAGAAGAAGAGAGATATGTCTTGCTATGGATTGATGAAACCGGGCACCGATGCCTCCTGCTTCTGGCTCGCCACCCCGTCCTCCTCCGCCAAGAAGCCCGACCAAATTGCCCGGCTGAGGCTCCCGACCCGGGTCCCAATCGGGTCGCTCGGAACCAAGGCCGCACTCCATGATAGAATCGTCGCAGAAACCAGCTTCTACGAGCTCCTGGATATACCCGAGTCCGGTACTCTGCTCGAGATCAAGCAGGCCTACAAACAGCTCGCCAGGAAGTACCACCCGGACGTGTCGCCGCCGGATCGGGTCGAGGAATACACCAAGAGGTTCATTCGGGTCCAGGAGGCATATGAGACCCTCTCGGATCCCGGCAGGAGAGCTCGTTATGATCGCGACATGGCTAGGGGCCTTCATCTCGCGTTCTCTGCGAGGAGACGATACGAATACGGAAACACAGAGGTATCTTTTTCACTGTTTTTTTTTTTTAAAAATTTTCAATTCTTCCTTTTCTTTTTTCTTTTTTATCTATGTAATTTGCTTTGACGTAGGAGATTCGGCTTTCTTTCATCTAAGATTGATTTTGAGTTATCCGGTAATTTTCCATGGAATTTCTTCAACTGGGTGTCTTAGTCCTTATTTATGGAATTTATGTGGGTTTCAGAAAT
>CM034047.1:9862177-9963366 GCA_019804595.1 Bruguiera parviflora
TTTTTTTTTTTTTTTTTTCTTCCTACGTTCCTTTATGGGTCGACTTAGTAGTATTCCTCCGCCTGTTTCAACATGGGTCCATCGATTTTTTTTACCCCGAAGCTGTCCCAATTGAGTTGAGTCTTCGAAACTGATGGCTTTTCCTGGAGTCGTCGTCCGATTTTGATGTGGTATAGAATATGAATGTTGGCAAGAGAGACTCAAGTTTGGACTTTTATAAGTGATTTTTGGTGTAATCCTATCATTTGACACGAATTACTATTTGTAGGAGTCAAATTGTGAGTGAATTCCTTTCTTTAATTTGCTTTAGCTGTTGAAAAGCTGAGTATCATTTTTCTTAATGGAATTCAATTCGTCTTAGACTTTTTCTCAACATCCAGTTTATTTGTTCTCTCTCTCTCTCTCTCTTCCCTCTCTCAGGTTTCCTCCTCTTTTTTTATTTTTTCTTTTTTCTTTTTTTTTTTATTTACTTCGTCAGCTGAATCCAAAACAGTCAATTTGGTTTCACGTAGGTGGGTATTTCTGCTCTCCTCTGTTACATGGCTATTGATGAATTGAATTGGGAAACATTCTTTCGCCGTCTCTCTCTCTCTCTCTCTCTCTCTCTCTCGCTAGTCTACGGCCTTGTATTGAGTTGACTTCTCCTCGTGAGCAGGAAATGGAAGAGAGAAACGAGTGGAAAAATCGCTGGCAAGCTCAACTGTCAGAGCTGCAGAGAAGAAGCAGGAGCAAGGATGCAGACGACAACATGTCATGGGGAGCCCAGATGCGCAGGAAAAGAGAAGAATCATCGAGTGGACTATAGATCTGTTTCGGTCTCTAATCAAATCTATGATTCTCTTTATCTTCTACTGTCCGCTTAGCATTTGCTCTAAAACGATAAGCAAATTGTGTTGTAAATCAAATAACGATATATAATATGCTGATATTATTAAAAAATTAAGCAATGCATAGCATTATTTAATAATTTTTTTTAAATAATAATTTTTAGTTTTATATAAAAATTTATTTTATAATTATTTTTATTTTATTAAATTCTTGTTTAAGACTAAAAATTATTAAACAATTAATTATCTTTGGTAATAATAATAAATCTTGTCATATTCAATTGCGATCTCAAATAGACGCTAAAAATATGCACGAAAAGAAAGATACAGAGTTCAGGGACTACGGGGGAAGATTGCATCCGAATCCCGCGAAAGCTACCGCAATATGCATGGGATGCTCCATCTCTTTTGGGTGTTGGTCTTCCGGTGTTCCGCCGCACTCCCTGCATTGCATGCTCTAAGGTTTGAGATTTTGTGCGCATGTTCGCATATGCGAATGAATGCCAGAATCGTTTTAATATCGTGGGTGGGTGCATGATCTGATGGCCCCGGTTCTGCCACTTATTTCTGTAATTTCATCAGCTCCCGGCTCCATCAAGCTATTAAACTGAAGTTATCTTCAGTTTGGGTGAACTGCTCGAATTGATTAGACTTTTGCTTTGGCCAGAACCCATAGATAATTGAAAAATCTTTGATATACAGCTGGTGGCCAGCCAAATCTGCATCATCATTACGTGAATAAAAAGAATTATCAGAAAAAAAAAAAAAAAAACTTCCAAAAGAGCACTACAAGACAAAAGGACTCGAGGTATGTAGTGGAAAAAAGTAATGTTAAATAGAGATGATTTCCACGCACGACTAGTCACAGCTGCAGCGATTTGCTTCGGCATGCCGCGGTTTAGGTGGTCTGGTCCTGGAAAAGTGGAGCAAGGGCACTTGGGCACATGTAGTTGCGGTCCCCTCGGATACGTTAGCCGAGCATTTTGAGCTTATCTTTTGCGGGACTGATCTTGCCAGCTGTCCCTCGTTCCAGCCCAACTCGATTGACGGAGGATCTTTTCAGGGCGAAGGCTGTGGGTGGCTCAGATGGGTCATTGCACTTCATTTTGCAGCTACGGTTAATCTTAGATGGGGTTTGAAAATATATGCCACTGACTGTTGAAAGTCTCGGGAATAGACTGTTTCGCTCCACGAATAGCCCTTTCCCTTCCTCGTCTCTAAAATTTCCACAAAAATTTGCAAGTGGAGCTCTTTTGACGTGATGTGGTGCGGAGGGCCTCACCCAGTTGTGGTTCGGAGGGCTCGGAAAGTCTGGCCATGCATTTTAGGCTCCGTTTTGTTACGCTTCCAGCACCATGACTTATTCATTTCTCACCATCTGAAGCATTTAAAAAAATGAAAAGTATGGTTCACAAAAGCTCGGGGGCCCAAAAAAAAAAGAAAAGAAAAAAGAAAAAAGAAGCCACGATTATCATGGGATTTAACGAAATTAAAGAAATTATTGCCAAGTCTAGTCGTCTGGTAATGCCATGCGAATCGATTAGCTTTCTGACACGATGAAAATAAACCCCAAAAACATGATGAATTTGATGTACATGAAAAATAATAATAATAATAATAATAATAATGCTTTCCAAGCACGAACGATGGCGAGCCAACAAGTTAGGGATAATTTTGAAAGGAATGATAAGACCCTTGTAATTGATAGAAATTGAAAATGAAATTTGGATTTAGCTTTGATAATTCACCAAATTCAAGTCTATAGTTTTCTTCTTGGGTTTTAACCCAAACTCCTCCTTTGATTTTGCTTTTAAGAATTTATGGTAGGGAAAAAGAAAACAAGAAAAAAGAAAAAGAGAAAATAATGGACAACAAGGGGGCCAGGGCACTTGAGTGTTGGAGTGGTGTGGGAAAAAAGATGCCCTCAGCCATTCAATCGAGTTCTTCGCACGGTTTCCAGAAGAGCGGGTCAAACATATTTTCTTAGATTAATTATTCAGTTAATTCTATCTCCTAATAAATTTTTGTGGTCGATTTTGGCAATTGACGTGACATTTATTCTAGAAAATGAAATTTTTGGACCTATCTTTTTGACGGAGGTCATGAACGGTGACTCCTGGCAACATTGTCAGTCACAAGTCAGCATTTCGACGCAGAGTCATTTTCTTTCTTTCTTTTTTTTTTAACCAAAAAAAATTTAAAAAAAAAAAAAAATATATATATATATATATATATATATATATATATATATATATAACTTGCATAGAAATATACCGACTTGCCATTAAATTCCTACATAGAATGATTTGATATAAAACTAATTCTAGACAATGGTCGCATAGACAGCCCATTTAACATATGAGGTGATTTTTTTTATTATTATTATATGGAAGAAATAAATAACAATGGGTTTGTATCAAGTAGAAGTCATTAAGTTCTATCGTGGCTTGTGTATATGATTAAGTTGTGTCACAGCCTAGCACTTCAAATAATAATTTATGAGCAATAATGGGATTGATAAATAAGAATAATCTGACTTGAGAGGTGGATTAATCTAGATATGGGCCCTAGTCAGTTCTTTCCGTGGCCCATTTTAATAATGTACTTTCTATAACCACAAGGTCGCCATTTATCGTTATTGAAACAAAAGAGAAACCCACATTTATGTCCAGGGAGTACCTCACTGCTGAGCCTGCCCAATCTGGTCCAAGATGCCTGATTCCCATACCCCCTTTGCCGCCCACGCCTCGAAATATAGCCCATCTTCCCATACACACGGCAGGTCTCCTAGAGCTTTCAGATTGCATGCCATGCCTTCAACCGGCGTTGATCAATCTGGTTTGGCAGTGGCACCATTTCAAGGAACTTCTCCTTTACCCAGTCAAAAGAAACAGTTCCGTGCGTCTGTTGCTGATCGTTGCCCCGACTGCCTAGCCAATGCAGATGTCCATTACGGAAAGCACCCGAGCCTTCCAAGGCAACGTTGCAATTGATGTCTTCAATTCTTCTCCGCTCGTCAGTTTTCAAGGCAAAGACATCCGCTTTAAGCCCATTAGAGCCAGAAGTGATCGACCCGTTTACTATTTTATAGTCATCAATGTGGAAATCATAACCAAACCCACAAAAGGTCGCAGGCAGAAGAACTCGGCATGGGCAATTGCCTGGATTCTCTAGTAGACGGATTCCACGCAAGAATGAATCTTTCTTCTTCAGAAGCTACACGTATCAAACCATCAAAAGACCCCATTATATCGGGATGAGTTACGGGTTCACTTATTGGGGGCTATGCTGGGATGCCGGCAGCTTCTCCTCATCGCCATCACAATAAGCTTCTCGGTCAACGCACGGAGGAGGATCAGCCGAGACACAGATATCGCGGCAGTTGGCATCGCATCCTTGCCCCGATTGCTTAGGGTGCTTCTTGGCAAATTCAGGAGAAGAAACTAGAGACCGTCATGGCTCAGACACGCACTTGAATCGCATAAGAGACTTAACGGGTAGACTCGAAAGGAGAGTATCTCAACAATTAGTTCGTACGGAAGTTGTGGAGGTCTGCGCATAGTTCCTTAGAGCTTAGTCTGATATTACCGAATGGGCTGCGCAGAGAGAAATCCGAGTAATTAGCTGCTAATTAATTACCGAGTCATTGATGCATTGCAATTCCTAAATATTCCAAAATCTAAACTTTTCTACAAATCATAAAGCAATTCAACGCATCATAAATTCAGTTGGATTGAAAAAAATTTTACGAGCAAAGTGATGACAGTTTCATTGCAACGTCGAAGTCTCGTACGCTCCTAGCGTCGAAGCTCTTTTTAGTAGTAACACAGTCTCTTTACTGTTTTTTTTTTATATTATTCTTTTCCTTCTTACCGTAAATGTGAGATAGCGTGTCATCATGTGCTGACCTCAAATTTTGCCGAAAGCAACCCCAACAGATTAACAAATCCCGCGTATTTGTGTCCGGAGTAGGTCAACGTATCTCAGTTAACAAAGAGAGGCTTCTGGCTTTCCTAGGACCGACGAAAGGAGATGTGGCGCCTATTTATAGGCCCAGTCTTTCTGCACACAAAAATTAAGAATCGCAGGAAAGATTAATAAAAGAAGAATTCCATCATAAGCTGTTGAAAATTTCGTTATGGATGCATATAATATGACTCGAATATATTAAATTAGTTAGTAAAAATGTGGTGTGGGGTAAGGTTTTATCCAAATATTCATTTATTAATTTGTAGAAGATCCCCTTTTACCTCTACTACCTTGTGCTTTCGACGAGGGGTTGACTCGAGAGTCTTAACAATCTAGAAATCATTGATTTATATATACATATACATATATATATTAATCGTCACGTATCCAAATTAAAGTTCAAAATCATTTAATATATTAATCATTGCACCTTTAAACCAAAGTTCGACTTAAACCCTAGCCCATTTGCCTGGTCGTTTATTTTATGTTGCACAAAAAATAAAAAATAAAATTGCGCATTGCCAAGCAGAAAATCTTTCTTATTCATTTGATGCTGGGCTTCTTCGATAGAAGAAAAAAGAAGAAAGAAAGAAAAAAAAAAAAACTGTTTCACTATTTTTTTTATTTTTATTTTTACTAGAGACGTAACACACTGTGCAGTGACTCCTGTTAGAGATTTTCTGACAGCCCACCTTCGAGCGCAGCGTATTCTTTGTTGTTTGACATCAGAAGTTTGCCCCCACACGGCTTCGAGATTTGGCCGCCACGTTCGGCGCTACGGAATCTTGATCAATACGGTAGAGAGAGAGTAAAACGATTCTATTTCTTAACTGTTTGCTATTTTTTGAATTTAAATATGCACCCAACTGTGGATTCTGCTTAACATTTTAGTCGGGAACAGTTCCATTACAGGATCAAATTTTGATTCGTAAGAAAGCCAGACCCCTTATTTTAAGGCAGCCTGGCTGCCTTCTGGCTGGGGGCCTATGGCCCAACATTTATTTAATCAGGAATTGCAGCGGCATTTACTTACTCTATCGAAGTTCAAAGGTCGACGACGCAGTGACATCTTTGCCTCTGTAGTAACAAAGTACGTTCCAAACGACTTGTTTTTCAGTTAAAAAAAAAAAAAGAAAAGAGAGAGAGAGAGAAGGAAAAATAAAAATAAAAACTAATTAATTACGAGGACCAAAACAAGACGGAATTTGGGAATTTCTAAGCAAAGAAAGACGAAAAATCAAAAGGTAGAAGCTAAAGTAAAAGAAGAATCATAAAAGCTAGTCCTGATTGTTGTCCAATCACAAAATTCCTTAATATGAATATCAAATGCGGAGATCTGCATCCTTTCTGGCAGAGCCCCCCCCCAAAAAGTATACGTAGATCTTAAACCTCGTTCCTCCTCCTGACCCCCTTTTTATGTCATCTTCTGTATCAAATATGTAACAAAGCGATCCAAAATACATCAAAGGACCACACCAATAACTTCTTCTGGAGGACAAGAATGACCCCAATAGAAAATGGTTGGCGAAATGAAAGAGATTTTTTTAAGTTATCCACAAAAAGGGAACGAAAAAAGACCCACCATGTGATGATGTTGATGACGATGATGATAGTGATACTGACGGGATTAAAGTTGCTTGAGCTTAATTCTCGGGATGCTCACTTTTGGCGTCACTTTCCTTCTTACCCTTTGTCTGAATCCCATAGTAGCTAACATACCACTTGACAAACTTCCTCAACCCAGCGGCTAGATCTGTGGTTGGTTTGTAACCAAAGTCCGTATATGCCAAGCTCACATTAGCGTGTGTAAAGGGCACATCCCCATTTCTAGGCATCTTGATCACATGCTTCTTGGCTTTTGTGCTCAGCAGTGCTTCTAATATAGACACCAATTTCCCTACTGGAACTGGAGATGTATTACCGAGATTGTAAACTCTCAACTGCGCTGGCCCTCTCTTCCTTCCGCCGCTTCCAGTGCTCTTCTCCGCCGTGTCCAGGGCGCCCAGACAGCCTTTCACGACATCATCAATATAAGTAAAGTCACGCGCCACTTCTTTGTCGTCTTGAGTCTGATACACATCTATGGTCTTGCGCTGTAAGATGTCTTTTGTGAAGAAGAAGTAAGCCATGTCGGGTCTGCCCCATGGACCGTAGACGGTGAAGAATCTCAATCCGGTGAGTGAAAGGCCGTAGATATGATTATAAGTGTGGGCAATTTCTTCTCCAGCTTTCTTGGTGGCTGCGTAGAGACTTGCAGGCTGATCCGTCCTGTGCAATTCTGAGAAAGGAACGTCTGCGTTGAGCCCGTAAACTGAACTCGATGATGCCCAAACGATGGCTGGCTGCGGATTTGCAGATTTGGAAACCTCAAGTAAATTTACAAAACCTGCAATGTTTGATCTCACGTAGGACTGTGGGTTTTGCATTGCATATCGGACTCCGGCCTGAGCGGCCAGATGGAGTATGTGAGTGAAGGGCACGACGTCAAACAGCTTGCTTAACAACGGTGCATCGTTCAAGTCTCCTTCAATGATAAAAACTTGATGCTTCAATAAAAGTTGCTGCCTCGCTCTCTTGAGAGAAGGGTCGTAATAGTCGTTGAAGTTATCCAATCCAAGAACCCCATCGCCGCGCTTTTTCAAGGCAAGCGAGCAGTGGGCGCCAACAAAGCCGGCAGCGCCGGTGACCAAGACAGAAAAACCATTGGGACGTCGCGGGGTGGAGGATTGCCGAACCTGTCTCTCCCAGGCGGCGCCACCGGTGGAGGAGGAGGTGAATAAGGTGGTGGAGAGGAAGGAGTGGCGATGGACGGATGGCAATTCGTGAACTTCGGAGGGACGGGAAAGTGGTGGGTAGCTGAGAGTAAAGAAGAGAATAAGGGAAAGAGCAATAAGGAGAGTTGCACGGAAGAGTAGTTTTGAGGAAGCATTCACGACTTTTGTGATGTGGAGCCTCCTCAGGTAGCTGTGGTACCTCTCTAGCTTTATGGTCTTGCTTGTGTCTGGGGGTGATGCCATTTCAAGAGGAATGGAATTGGATTCCTAATTGCTTCTTCCTTACTCACTTCTCAGAGTGAGAGCCTGTGAATCTGTGAATGAGTGTAGATGATGCAAAGACGATAAAGCGAGGAGAGAGAGAGAGAGAGGGGGGGGGGAGAGGGAGATGGGAGAAGAGATAGCAAGGGTTGGTGTTGGTTGGAGGCCACTTTGAGCCTCTTTAAGTCTCTTCTATCTCTGTATGACTTTGCATATAACAGATGGAAAGTGGGGTGCTCTATAAAAGAAGAGCAAAAAATGGGCCAATGCCAATTGTCATGTCCTCAATTTCAAGTCAAATTTACTCTAAATTTTATCGAAGTGCCAGCTATCTTCTTCTGTTGAAAGCTCCCCCTCCCCATGTGATTTACACTCGTTCAGATGTGAACACTTCTATGTAATAACTGCTGTAAAGACACCCTCTTAATCTGTATTTCTCGTTGCCCCTTTCTTGTGAAGAAATTCACTTAGTTACATATGATTATGTGCTCTTGATTTTGACATCATCTTGGCAGTAGGCAGTCTTGTTGTGGGCAGCGTGATTGAGGTCAACTGGCTTTCATGGAGAGTAAACAAGGTGTTGGCCACTTCCGAAGCAGTAATTAATTATTGTTTGTACTCTGAATAATCAAATCAAATCAATCAATTAATCCGTTCCCAATAAAGGGAACGAGAAAACAGCACATTTACTCGAATTAAGTGAATTAACGCATTCGACACATAAATTTATATATTATATTATTATTATTGTTGTTGTTATTAAAATTAAACATACATTTTTATTTTAAGTTTGATCATAATGAATAATAAAATTATAAATATATATTTAATAGTAATAATAATTTAACATAAATATATGTTTTAAACGCTTAAAGCTGATCACCTTAAACCGAGATTATGAGGTGTTTTAGTTTTATTGAAATTATAATTACTGTGTTTACCTGTCTCGTCTCGCTGGCATATAAGATTAGGAGGTAGAACCATCTTGGGTCATTCTTTGTCCCTTATTCCAAACTTATATACTACGTTGCGTAACATGTCTGAATTGTCGTATAAAACCAACTACGCCCTCGTCGGTGGCCTTAATCATGAATTTGCCTTGTCCGGTTGCGCCAATATGATGCCATTATTGCTAAGGCATTTCTTGATCAGAAATGGAACCGTCGTGTATTTTTCTGTACTGAAAGTGAGAGTGATTTACTTTTACTTTTCATCTCACATTTGAGCCGTAAAGAAACAAAGAAAAAGAATCGTTGTCAGCCATCATGGGCCAAAAAATAACATAAATACAACAGAAGTAGACCAAACACATGCCTGATGGGTCATTGGTTGAATCTGGGTATATAGGAAGCTTTCATTGTGTTGCAGCATGAGTTATTTTCATGCTCATTAAGCATGACGAGACCCCGATAATATCAACCTGATTGCCATTGACTTTCTCAGTGCCTCGTCGTTCCATAACCTCGGTGCCTCCACTTGGACCGCAACCCCTCGTTGTCAGCCTCGGCGGTGCCTTTCCCTGTTTACAGATCTCGTTATTACCATTAAAAATTTCAACCGATGGGCCAAGATTAGGAGGTCCAGGGCCCAAGTTGCTGAAGCTGAGTCGCTTCCAGTGGCAGAGGCAAATATCGGCCCAGTCCACAGCTTCTCAGTGGTTAGAAATTTAGATGGCCCAGAAGCTTAGACCTGGTAAGAAGCCGGAACTAGACGTAACAACTCGAGCTGTGACGATGGTAAGAAAAACGAATTGTTGCTTAAGCAAAATAGGGACGATGTAGCTAGTAGCTGACGATTTATACTTCGATTATTAAAATACCAATAGCTCATGACTAATTAATAATAAAATAATAATAAAAACTACAGGAAAAGAAATAGTAAAAATAAGAAGAATAGATTTAGGGTCAGCGTTTATAATTAAATGAGTCCGACGTAATAGATGAGATTTAAATATTTCAAGCCTTCAATGTCGATCTGCTATTATTCGCACTAATCTCATTAAAGCTGTGGGCGTAGAATATCTTAGGGTCCACTGCTGAATAATTTTTTTTTTTTTTCAATTTGTTAAACAGTAAATTACACGGTGAAGGCAATTATCGATAATATTAGAACTCAAAATGTAAGTTTTAATCGCTTGGGTATTTTTAAAAAATTGTCGATTTTTTTTTTTTTTCTAAACGCCGCATATCGAGAGAGCAACTATTGGGGGCAACTGTAGAGAATTAAAACCTGTTCGTTGAACGAAACGACTCCTTAGATGCGACAAAAGCATGCATAACACGTGCATAGGCTCATAATCAAAGTCTAGATGTAGTAGTTAAGTTGATTCCAACGATGATATTTTTGGTAGCGGGGGTCTGCGCTGTCGTAAATGGGCAGTGTGTGACGGCCCACATAGGCTGCGATTGAGGCCGCGTGAATTGTAATAATTCCAATTGTAGAGTTGGAGTTCGTAGATAACAGCGTGTTGTCTTTGTTGAGTCAACCGACATTATCGAGTATCAACTACCGAGTGAAGAAAGACATTCATTACACACACACACACACACACACACACACAAACAACCTCTAGCTTTGTTGGTTAAGAATTTTAGATCTCTTTGTATCCCGCGAGATTTGAATATCGAGATTAGATCGTCGCTAATTGGATTTCTAATAAGAAATCAACTCCCGTTTGCGTAAGATCAAAGATAGAAATGTGGGGCTGTGGGACCCGCACGATCACTGTTGAAACCCCGGGAGATGCCGGAGAGGAAAAACTACAAGGGAAAGTTCGTCGTCGGTGGGTCGGGATAGCACCTTATTTGTTTTCTTTTGGGGGGGATGGTGGGGGGAGGGTATCGCTTATGCCATTGCGCGTAGGATCGGTCGGTATCTTTAAATTGTCACGTCTATAACAGAGACTAAAGAGATAGAAAGGCATTGGCCATGATAATAGAGGTATTGATTTTCGCCTATGTGATAAAGACCAAAGAGGGGGAAGGGCATTAATTACGATCATAAATATGATAGATACTCCGGGCCAAAACAAAAATGGCAGCACTTCATTTAGTGCTTGACGGTGAACTTGGTGCTGGAGCTTGACCCATGTGGTGGAATCGCTACCTGGCAATTACGCACTGCCAAAATTCGAAGTTAAGGTCTTTAATTTGGAATATTTATGTATGCAAGGTAAGCACGTTCAGATTGATGCACAAGAGCCCATCTCCCCTCCCGTTCTTCTCTCTTTCGAAATGGGTTTTGGCTCATTTTCTGCTTACAGGTTGGCGAGGGCCAGAGCCTAGAGGTGCTTTTTAGATTCAGTTGGCCGAAAAAAGTGAGCTTGATCATTGACAACCAGTTTTACCACTACACCGAACAGTGTGAAGTTGGAGACTAGCCTCTCAGTTTGTGCACTCTGATGTGGAAAACTAGGCATGGGAGAAGGTAGAGATTAGCTTAGCTAAGACGGGACCTCTCTGTCCCTATAGAACCGAAGCATGATATTCACGTTAGTAGGGACTGGAGACCCCACAATGTGCTAATATTCCATCTTTCTTATAATTTGATAACTGCGATTCAACTGTTCATTTGTCTGACCCTACACCTGGCAAGAGTCTGGTTAACAGAATGAAATGCACACACGCATGATAATTCAAAAGTTACACAAAAACAATTATATTGCGCATAATTGCATACAAGCGAATTTCCCTCGAATGTTCTCGCGTATGTGAAATTTAGCACTTGAAAATTTGACGTTCGATCTGCCCTCAAATTTTCTTGAAATGTGTAATTCCGTGGAAGAATCAAGTTGGACTTCAGGATTGTTACGAGGTTGTGGCCTCTCTGTTAACTGAAGTCGCCGTTGTCCAGATCGCCGTAGCCAACATCATAGAGTCGAACAAACTTTGCTCGGTCCGAGTGCGTAGATTGGCCGGCTGAGTATTCTCATCTTGAGTCCAATTTGGGATTTAAAGTTGTTCTTTCGATTTGATTTCAATAACCGGTTCGTGAATCTCGAGCCCGCCCCGATCAGACTTGAGTTTAGGTAGATTTTCTTTTCTCGATTGGCTGGGATGGAATTTAAAAAAGAAAACCTTCCACCGAACGAGCTTGGGGGTGGAAAATTTTACATCCGCACCCAACCGACAGAGTGCGAACGCATAAAAAGGGAGCGGACAACTGCACATGTATGCGTAACATGCACTGCACTTTGCATTAGAAGTGAGGGAACTGTCGATTGATGTTTTCCGTGGGGAACGAAGACAAAAACACGTGTAAAGTCTAGGACGCGAGAATGGTCTTCTCTTTGCACTTTTACCTATCTCTCGGAAAAACCAAAAAAAAAAAAAAACAGAAAAAAAGGAAGGAAAAGACAAAATTGTACTTTTTTGTTGTGTTGTGGGCAAACCATAAAAAAAAGTAAATAAATAATAATAATAATAATAATAATAATAAAAACCGAGATCATTACGTCCATACAAGCTTGAAGTTGTGGGCAAACCATCCAGATACAAAGATTCGAAAATCATGATAATTAATTGTAATTGATATTTTTAAATTTAGTCGCATCTTTTTTTATCCATTAATCTCGTATTCTCCTATCATTTTGGTAGAAGATTAGACGGGGAGGCCCCGTGCATCTTTTGTTCCTTCTAAAAATTGATTCTCTCTACCATTCCCACGATCAGTTCTTATTGCCAAACTATCTTTAAGTCGAACCGGTAATATACATGATAAAATGGAGTGCAAGGGAGACGAGTATATACTGTCATGAAGTTATTATTTTTTTCTTAAAAAATGATTTTTTAAAATATTCAATATTCATATTTATATACTCTCATATCTTTTATTTTTATTCGATATGGGAGACCCCTCTTCTTATCTGATATGATATGAAAATTTCATATACTCGTCCGTACAATACGCATTTACACAGAAACACACGCATATGCACTCACACACATTTGCTAAGAGTGAAGAGGGACGAAATTAATCTTTTACCGCGGCAATGATTTGTTTGGCTTCGTGACTTCTCCGTGCCTCCCCGATTACCGTTACCGGTTTTAAACACGAGCAGATGAACCTTTTTTTGTTTTTTTCGAAAAAAACAAAATTTTATTTTAATATATATATATATATTTATATATATGTTTGTTTATTTACCTTTATAGATTTGTGTGGACGGTGGGCGCGAAAGGGGTTTGCAATATCATTTTGCCTCCTAGACCGTGCGGTGGGCATGTGGGGTGTTGGATTTTTCGCTGGATTACAACCGTACGTAACTCGGAGGTCCACTGGGAGCTGTGATTAGGTCATTTGACATATCCACGGCCTTTGGATTTCTGCCTTTTGAGAATATTCTGTACTGCCCTGCATTGGCTACCACTTGCTCCGAGACCCGTGTCACCATTTCAGATTTTCTTTCCTAAATTTCCCCCACGTATCACTGTTATTTTTTATTTTTTATTAAAAACACACTTATTAAATTATAAAACACATCAATTTTCCTTTTTTTTATAATAAATTTCATCGTTATTTTTAATATTACAATTTGAGATCTCTAAAATAAAAATTTAGAATTTTAATTATTATATTATTTTCAAAAGACTCGTCATTATTTTATTTTATTAAATTAAAATTTTTAATTTTTAATTATTGTTATATCTTTTTAAGAAGTATGTGATTATTCTATTAAAAAAAAAAAAACAGAGAGACCCACTGGGCCAATCTGACAATCCCTTCTAGCCTATGACCATTTTCACCTCTCGGACGTGTGAAGCCCACGACTACAGATATCTGTTGGGTTTAGCAGCTCTCTCTGTGTCCCATTGTTCTCAATCCAGGGTTTTGCAACTTCAAAATTCCAAGTGACAGGCTATATAATCTTTATGAGATCGTAGAATAAGCACAATCATGGATCTATCTTAGGCGATGGAACGCAAGAATTTGTGTTCGTCTTCATCCACATTGACAAAACCCATAACTTGGATTCAACTGGTTTGTGCATGATAAAACCGAGTTACCGACATTGCTCTTGTAGCACAACATTTCTTAATGCCTGTCCTCACAACAGAAGCCTATCAGAAGGAAGAGAGGCGGAAGGGGCAATCTAAAGTCGCACGGTCTAGATTGCCGGAACTTATGTTTGGCTGTAATCTGATAATCATGTCATGAGTTCAAATATTAATTTGCTTGAGAAAGGGGCATTATAACCTTCAGGATTTAGGGTATTTAGACCCTGAAGAATTCGGACCTAGAGAGAAAATTCGGGATTTATCAGTAGCAATTAGTAATAGGATAATTAGAAATACTGTGTTTTATGTAAAGTAGGGATGTGATGTGCTATCATCAACATAAAAATGACATGTATTTTATAAATTTTGGCATTTTCAAGATTGTTTGATCTACCAACTTCACAACTCTTGCACCAATACAATCCCTAAATAACTAAACTGTACGTGAAAATAGAAAGAATGCTAAGAAGACTACCATATCGCGAGACTGGAACTCTTCAGCGCACAACTCCATGTAGACATGTTCATTTGCATCATGCAGCCACCCCACGAAGTCCCCAGAGGAGCAGCAACCCAGAAATTTATTTGGCTCTCAAAGGCTGAACTCTTGGTCTCCATGGTCCCAGCTGGTACTTGTGGGCATGTTCCAGTATCAGCTTCCTCTGCAAATGAGAATGAGAAGTCAGACCCCAAATTTTAACGGCTCCGAAATCTGATGTCCGTATGAGAATGTATATCAGGCATGAGGTTCTATCACAAAACTTTCATTTGCAAGTTCTGCAGAAAGAGAGGTCACATGTGTGCCCCGAGGTCTGAAAAACTTTTAGTGCTACAATTGAAGCATTTTAATTCAATTTTCTTCTCTAACTGTTCTACCCACATGGAAACTAAAATGTTAGTCTGCAAATAAGACCTTCAAACAGATGACTCAAGGTACGTACAACACTGCATCATGTCACTTCTGCCCTCGCTGAACCACTTAGAAAAGGACCTCTTTTCTTTCTTTCTTTTTTTTTCACTTGATTGTTTGACTGGAATTGAAGCAGCACTCATACTGCAAGGATGATCATCTAATGCAGTCTCATAAACAACAGAAAAGCGCTAAATCTAGATGGTTCCTTTGTCTCATTCCCCTTACATTTATCAACGAATTTTGCAGAACCACAGTGTGCCACCCATATTGCAAACGTCAATGGCCAAATGCTCCGCGATTATTAACACGCGGCAGAGGTACCTTGTCTACATATCCTCCAGTTGAGACCTTCATGGCTAAACTACTCTATCGCACGTCCCACCAAATCTGGTAGCTAGCAGAGAGAGGATATCTAAATTGAGTGAAAATCAAATGCAATGGTAGCGCATCAAAACTCAAATGAGATTTACATAGAAGCAAAAGTGTTTCGGCCAGAGTCTCCGGCATGTTTTATGAGTTAGCAGCTAAGTCGACGCAACATAGGTGACACCATAGTTGAGCAAGTAAGGAACAATATTGTGTAAAAAGTGTAACGAGACAACTAGTTCTAAAGGCTCGTTATCGAAATATACGATGGCAGTCCTAAGTTGCTAAAAATTGAGACCCATCACCAAAAAGAAGCTCAAAACAAAAACAAAATAATGAAGTGTGCAAAGAATGGGAAGTAGTTTCTCGAGCTTCAGAGTACGGGTAACAAGAAGTTTCTGAATGTCACCTATCTCAGTCTCAAGCTTGGGCACATTGTCTTCAACCCCTTTACCTATTCCATTGAGAAACCCCGGAATTCCTACCTTAATTGCAATAGAGAAAACATCAAAATGTCTCTTAGCCCCAGACACATCTTGTAAGGCACTTCTTAGTTTTTGTTTTTTTTTTTTGTTTTTTTGTTTTAAAATTAAAAAGACAGTTTAATTAATTCTGAAGAAGAAAGAAAACATATATGGGAAAAACCCAAAAAAAAGGGGGAAAAAAAAAGGGCAAATGACATCAATAAAAGCCTCACAAAAACAAAACATCCATTCAAATACGAATCGTAAAGCATCAGCCATCAGCCCTGCACCTACTTGCAATGTGTAGGAGATACTTGAAACACATCCTATGTATACAATTTGGGATGAAAGTTGCTTGCTTCATTCAGGTCTTCGGGTTATCTAGCTTTATCCAACTAACAAAATCACCATTTCATTTTCACCTTTTCCCCATAGAAGTCATATACCCACAGTGAGGATGCTTCCATACTTATCCCTCCCAACTCCTTCACATTCCTCCCTTTCTCAACAAGAAAGAGACCAGCTAACACACAATTCAAAGAAAACGAAAGCCTTTCCTAATCTATAAAATCATCCTGAAACATGCATTAAAAAAATGCATAATCAATAAAACCCAATAATTTATCTGGAATTTCAATAGTAGCGGTGGAACAGTGAAAGGAAATAAATAATGAAACTTGAACAGATGGTTTTACTAAGGTAAGTTGAACGTGACGACAAGAAGTTAGGAATTAAAAATAAAATTAAAAAAATTGAGAAAATAAAAAAATTAATAAATTCAAAATTTGAATATATTTAATTATTTAAATTTAAAAATTATATAAACTCGAATTTATTTTACTGTTGAAAAAAATTTTATTCTTAAAATGAATTTTATCAATCATATGGATTAGTGTAAATATAGTAAAAAAATTAATATTAAATAATAAAATATTAATATTAAATTTTATAAATTAAAAAATTTTGAATTAAAAATTTGCATTGCTTCATCGTCCCTCGAAATTGAGAGTATTAAATCGTATCACGTGCTTGCGGGAATGCATTTGAAAGTGGGTTGTGATTTTGGGCACTTGCCTCCACTCCAGACCATCGTCCGGCTTTCTGCTCGGACCGATGGTGACTCGTTGTTCGCACTTGTTCACGGTCGGTTGGTTAATTGGTTTCGGCTTTCATTTCGACGCGGGGGATGCCCCGGATTGGGAGGATCAACACGGTTTGGTTCAAAACGCATCGTTTAGGCCTTTTGAACCTGACGTTGTCACACAACTCATGCATGCATTGTAGCTTTTACTTTTGCTTCGAAAATTGCTTTGAAACGCACCGCTTGGTTCTGCTACCGCACCCGCTTAAACCAAAACAAAATAAATAAATAAATAAATATATATATATATATGCAATGGAGCAGCTTTTCTTTAATTTAAATGACCTTTTCTGTCCCTTAATAAGGCATTACTGTTTCATAATCAAAGATTTAAAAAAGAAGACGCACTTACTAAGTATATTCCTTAATTTATTATACTTAACACATAATAACAAAAAGAAAAAAATCGAGTAGGTAAAAAGACAAAAGCCGCTGCCCGCTCCCCCAAAGCCTACAAACCGAACATCACTCACGCCACAAGAATATGGAGCTATATTCAGTGCAGGTCACCAGGCTCTCTGTTTTTCAGTCTCTAAAATTTGATTTCAGCGAGAATCAAAAATGGGAATTATAAACCGACCATCTGAAACAGTTAGTCTATAAACTTTGTGCTAAGAAATGAGACAGATGTCCAAATACTGCCTCTTTAATTCTCTTCTTTTATATGTATATATATATATATATATATATTATATAACCCTCTTCTAAGACATTAACAAAAAGACAAAAAAACACAAAAGTTACGATGTACAGCACATACTAAATTGTAGTTCCTTTCTTGCCAATTAACAATGTAGCTGTGTTGTGCATGGGGGCATTTTAAACTATGTATCAGACATACCAAAATGACATGTCCCTACTGTTTGTTTAAGTGCCAGCCAACAACAATGGTTATTGTGAAGTGCAAAAGAGATCCATTGCTCAAATGTCAAAAAATCTAAAACACAGATGACGTGATCAGTGATCTTTTACATGAGAGTAACAACTCACAATCCGCAATTTTCTGCTAATTCATTCTTTTGCGAATTAATAACGAATCGGGAAAACATATAGAAGTAATACATCGAGTTATTAAGAGGATGAAACAGTAGAGGCAAACAATAAATCATGAGAAGCAACATTAAACTTCCAAAAGAAAAGCAAAATCAACAGCCAACCTACAAGACCAGAGGCCAACAAAGATGAGCTTTTCTTGCAGGTGTTGATGGAAATTTTCAAGGACCCATAAATTTATAGTAATAAGCAACTTTGAGACTAATTCTTGTATTTCATTTCGGACATCAGGAAGCCAGGCATGTCAAAAGAGGAGGCAAACTTCTCGACATCAGCCTTAAGTGCCTCAATGTCCTTATTGTTCACCAGACCCTTGTTGAAGTCCTTCAACAACTTTCCATGTTGTTTCTGAATGTCCAAGGTGATGTTCACAGCACGGTTGAGGAATTCTCCAATCTTTTCAAAGTCCTTTTCTAACAAACCTCTTGAAGTCATGGCTGGGGTTCCTGCAACAGAAACAACTCATCACTACCATAAAGGTTTTTATTTACTTTGAAAATAATCTCAACAGCTAACTATGACAGTGCTCATCCAATAATCAGTTGCAGGAAAAAAAAATGGTGGAGGGATAGAGAGAGAGAGAGAGAGGAAACTCATTGTCCCTTTATGATGCTACATTAGTAGTTCCTACCTATTCTCACACCACCAGGAGCCAAAGCACTGCTATCACCAAACACAGCATTCTTGTTCAAAGTGATGCTGCAAAGATCACAAAGTTTCTCAACCTTGTTGCCTGCAAGAGCAGTGCTGAAGAATCAGAACACAAACACACAAAATCAAGTACATGACAGCAAATTCCTCAAACAAAGTAAAATCCAACTCTTTTACCGGTTAATCCAAGAGGCCGAAGATCCCACAGAACAAGGTGGTTCTCAGTTCCTCCTGTAACCATCTTATATCCCTTGCTCATCAAGAAGTTCCCAAGAGCAACTGCATTGGCCTTGACTTGCTTGGCATAGGCCTTGAACCCAGGACTCATGGATTGCTTTAGGGCAACAGCCAAAGCACCAATTTGGTGATTGTGAGGACCACCCTGAAGAGCAGGAAAAACAGAAAAGTTGATCTTGTCTTCAAAATCATAAACCGCATCCTCTGGCTGGCCCTTCTTGGGCGGTTTGGGTCCCTTCCTGTAGAAGATCATACCAGCTCTAGGACCCCTCAAGCTTTTGTGGGTAGTAGTTGTGACAATGTCACAGTACTCAAAGGGGTTGGCAGCTTCCTACAGGCAAAGAACAAAAATGAAACTTGAGATCAAGTCCAGATCATTCTAGTCTTAAATTGAGATTAAAAAAGAAAAAAGAAAAAGTCACTACATCAACAGCGTAAGCAATCTGCAACAAAGCAACTTTATTTGTTGGAACATCAGAATCAACCAGATTTGATTTTTCTTTTTTTTAAATGGAGAGTGTTTTAAAGGGTATATAAAAACAGATGGTATTTTATTTTATTGTATATGAAAGTAAGTGAATAAATAAAATGTACGCATAACATTATTCCTGCTCTTAAAAATATATCCCAATCACAAGATCTAACAATGCCACTCACGAACAAGTTGAGCAACCAGAACGAAAATTAAAGTCACATCTAAGTTCGCATCTATCAATCAGACAGGACAAAGATAACAACAAATTAAAACAAGTAGAAATGAACAACAAACAACAGATGCTACAAGAAGAAGAAGGGATGGGCCAACCTCAGATCCGAGTCCCATTCAAATCCAGTTACATAACTAACTTTCTTATACATCGAAGACTACTCTTAATTAATTTAAAGTGTAACATACAAGTGCACCGCATGTCAGAAAACAGACAATCCCAACTGAGTTTTTAAGTTGCATCCATAAAAGCCATAACTTTCAATGCAAGAATGTCAAATTTCACAATGCAATGAAGGATCTGGGTTTGAACTGAACTGCCGAACCAATTCAAGAATCCAAAAAAAAAAAATAATAATAATCAAAGCCATATCAAAGAGAATTTAGATCACAAATCCCAATAAAATAGAGACCTGAGCAGCAACAAGACCGCTAATGTGAGCCATATCACAGAGCAAGAGAGCGCCGCACTTGTCGGCAATAGACCTCAATCTGGCATAATCCCAGTCCCTCGGGTAGGCACTCCCACCGCAAATAATGAGCCTTGGCCTGAAGTCCATGGCCTTCTCCTCCAACCTGTCGTAGTCGATATATCCAGTCTCGGGGTTGACCTTGTAAGGCAGACTCTCGAAGTAAATCGAGGTGGCCGAGATCTTCTTTCCGCCGGAGGTGTAATACCCATGAGTCAAATGGCCGCCGGAAGGGAGGTCGAGGCCCATGATGCGGTCGTGGGGCTGGAGGAGAGCGGTGTAAGCGGCGAAATTGGCCGGGGAGCCGGAGTAAGGCTGGACATTGACGCCCCACTTGGTGGGGTCGACGCGGAAGGCCTGGAGGGCGCGGGAGCGGCAGAGGTTTTCGATTTCGTCGATGAACTCGTTGCCGCCGTAGTATCGGTTGCCGGGCATCCCCTCGGAGTACTTGTTGGTGAGGGCGCTGCCGAGGGCCTCGATGACGGCGAAGGAGGTGAAGTTCTCGGAAGCGATCAGCTCGATTCCTCGACATTGGCGGCGCTTCTCCTTCTCGATGAGGTCGTGGATTTCTGGGTCCACCGCTTCCAGCGGAGTGTTGCCCCACCCATCAACTGGATCCATTTCGATTTTTTGGAGAGACGCACCCGCGACAATGCAAACGCAGAGAGAAATATATTCGGAAATGTGTAGGAAGTGTGAGAATGTATCGATGGGGAAGGCCCCAATGGCTATGTAGTGAAGGTATAATTCAATGGAAGATGTACTGAATTCAAATATATATATATATATATAGACGTTGGTAAATTACGTATTTTTTTATTATATTATTATATAATCAAGATTGATTAGGTCTTTCTAAAATGATTCCCTCTTAAAATCTCAAGTTACTTCAATTTTGTAAAAGAAAAAAATAAAAAAAAAATTCTATTAGAAAAATTAAGTAAAATTGGAATCTGTGACTTATAAAAACAGCGTCCACGACCCCCGCAGCGAACCCGCAATCAGGTAATTTTCATTTGATCTTGATCCAAAAAACATTTATATATATATATATATATATATATATATATATATATTATTTTATCAATAAAAAAATGATAAAGAGAGCCTCAAGAATGCGACATAATTCTGTTAACCCAAACGTCCGATATCAAAATGATAGAAAATACGTAGAATTGATTTAAACGCATTAGAGTTAGTTCCACAAACATTTTTGAATTAGGGAGTTGCTCTTTATATTATTCAACAACAAAAAGAAAAGAAAACGATTTTCTTTTCTTTTCCTTCCAAGAAATAATTGTCAATCGTCCCGATGAGCTCGCTCATCGTGCTGATAAAAAACAAAAAAACAAAAACAAAACAAAACAAAAGCGATCAAAATGATGGGTTTGCATCGGGCAAATGGCAAAGACACGTTATTGCACGATGTTGATGGATGCACGCGTGAGCTCACTTCCAATTGGCGACGAAGGCGTGATGTACTCGCCATGTCGCTGGCCAGGTTGGTGAACGTTCGGCGGGGCTTAGCGTAGAAAATTGTTCCATGCTTTGGTTAGAAAATTTCATTATTTTTAATTCCACCTTTACATCATTCATACGTTAATTCACGCTTAGATGTTAAAAGGGACCACCAAATTTTTTTATTAAAAAAAAAAGAAAAAAAGAAGGAAGGATTATGGTTGGTGGTACGATGCACTTTCCTTTGTATTGAGTTTAATTTAAATTTTTTTATTGTTATTTTGTTAATTAATAAAAATTTATGTCAAAGATTACTAATATTAAAATTGAGTATAAAACTTTTTATTTAAATATAATAATCTTTGATGAAATTCTTTTTATAGGAGGAGTTTGACGAGAAAGAATGAAAGTTATATACATAGATATAGATATAAAAGAGATTAACTAAAAAGTATTAATAAATAATTTTTAATTTAAATCACACTTATAATAATAATAATAAATGTACATCCAATAAAACTTCTTTATTTATTAAAAAAATAACGAAAATGGATTAATTGGAGTTGGTGGCGGACTGGGATTGGGGGGTTGTTGAAAGGGCGATTTTGTCGACGAGGATTTTGAGTGGGCAACAACTCTTGTACTGCGGAATTTGTGGACGGACTTCTATTTTTCAACCGGGAGTAGGCAGCAGGAACACTTACCAAGTTAAAATATATTTTCTTTCATTTTTTTTTTATAATTTTTTATGATTTTGGCGGAGAAAATTGTACTCTATGTGTCAGAAAATGCAATATGGGCTATTGAACCAGACATATGTGGCATACTGGTTGTTGCCATTGCTTAATCCTCAATCCTTGCCCCCCGCAGCCCCACATGGCAAGTTGGCAACATTTGGTGCAGGTCAAATACATGTTAATTTATATATTTATATATATATATATATATTATAAAAAAAAAAGAAGGGAAAAAATAACAACCAAAAAGCTTGGTCACAGGTCGGTAGGTCAAGGAACTGCCCGGCTGCTGCATATCGTACGGTGACATCGTCGGAACGACGGGCTGTTTCGGTACGATCAACCTTGTTTAACGTATGTTTTTCATTTTTGTTTTTTTTTTTTTGGTTTTAAATATACAATATTTTATAAAAAGAAAATATGAAAATAATTTAAGTTTTTATGAATTATTTCTTATTTTTTTAAGTATATTAATACAATCTTTTAAGCTTTTCAAGGTGAAATATCTAATACCAATATACACTTTTAGTTATTAAAATATTAATTAAGAATATAGTTCTAATTAACTTTTTTATTAATAATTAATTTTGTTTTTAATAATTTTATAAAAAAATATAATATTAAATTTTATATTTGTCAATATTATAGTAAAATAAATAATTTACTTAAGTTAAATAATATTTAAATTATGAATTTTTTTACTAAAAATTACATAAAAATATTAAAAAATAATTTTAATTTATAAATATAATAATAAATATATTTAAACGATATTTTATAAAAGAAAATTCATGGTCCCTCGATAAGGACGTGAACCATGATGGCTTGATATTTGCGGGTCGGCATCTGTTAACTCTGCATTATTGCGGTCTCTGTCTTGCAATAAACGTAGAAAACACCAACAACTGGGTCCCACCGGCTCTCGGACTTGCGTCGCCGACCCAAACGCTAAGCGATGGCTTTCTGAATTGTAACCACAGATCCACCCTACCAACCCCACCCCAATCATCCCGTCACTCTCTCTGCGAAAGACCAATCTCCACCGTCCATTCGTCTACTCTGAGCTATTTATACTCCCTTCGCTTGCTCCTCCTTCCTCGCTCTGACTGCTCACCGCGGCCACTCTGTCTACACTGACTCTCTCTCTCTATATCTCGTTTGCTAGCTCGTGTATTTCTCATTAAAGGAGAGAGAGTGTGTGACTTTTGTTTGTGCTGTGCTTGTTTTGAGTTTCTGAATCTCAGATCCGACAAGACAACCTTGAAAGTTGAAATCAAGAAACGATGGCTTTGTTGGTGGAGAAGACCACGACCGGCCGCGAGTACAAGGTGAAGGACATGTCTCAGGCGGACTTCGGCCGCTTGGAGATCGACTTGGCCGAGGTCGAAATGCCCGGACTCATGTCTTGTCGCGCCGAGTTCGGCCCTTCTCAGCCTTTCAAGGGTGCCAAAATCACCGGCTCCCTCCACATGACCATCCAGACCGCTGTCCTCATCGAGACCCTCACCGCCCTCGGCGCCGAGGTCCGCTGGTGCTCCTGCAACATCTTCAGCACCCAGGACCACGCCGCCGCCGCCATTGCTCGTGACTCCGCTGCGGTCTTCGCCTGGAAGGGTGAGACCCTCCAGGAGTACTGGTGGTGCACCGAGCGTGCCCTCGATTGGGGCCCCGGCGGTGGCCCCGATCTGATTGTCGACGACGGCGGCGACGCTACGCTCTTGATCCACGAGGGTGTCAAGGCCGAGGAGGTTTATGAGAAGACCGGTAAGCTTCCCGATCCGGCTTCCACGGACAATGCGGAGTTCCATATAGTTCTGACGATTATCAGGGACGGATTGAAGACCAACCCGAAGAGGTACCACAAGATGAAGGAGAGATTGGTTGGTGTTTCTGAGGAAACTACCACTGGAGTCAAGAGATTGTATCAGATGCAGGCTAATGGGACATTGCTTTTCCCTGCTATCAATGTCAATGACTCTGTTACTAAGAGCAAGGTACTCTCTCTCCCCCTTTCTCTTCAGCTATTGATTTTACTGTTGAGTGATGGTTTTTGCTTCAGATCTGGGTTCGGATAAGTCAGTTAAGTTTCAGTTGTTAATTAAGAGTGACTTGGATTGATTCATTCATGTTCCTAAAAACGATTCGGGCGGTGATTTATTAATGTTGCTAGTGATATGAATAATGTTTTAATTTGTTGACTGAATTCTATGATTTAGATCTGCTTTATATACACTGTTCTAGGCTTATTTCTGACTGAGAAATAAGGTGTTTGTATGCTGTTTATTGTTGGGCATTTGAAGATGGTGCTATGTTCTGGTTTTATGTCTCAGATGTGGTGTGTCTACTTTGTTTTGTTTCATAGTAATCAGATCTGATCTGATGTTAACTAGTTTCATTTTAACAGTGAGTGGTCGGCATTGAAATTTACTGTTGAATTGGGTATAGTAAGCTTGCAATATCGATTCTCCTGTTATGCCTTGAATTTCTAACATTTCAAATTGATCTTGTTGAGTACAGTTTGATAACTTGTATGGTTGCCGGCACTCTCTCCCCGATGGCTTGATGAGAGCTACCGATGTCATGATTGCTGGCAAGGTTGGTGTTGTATGTGGTTATGGTGATGTCGGCAAGGGCTGTGCTGCAGCTTTGAAGCAGGCTGGTGCTCGTGTCATTGTGACCGAAATTGATCCCATTTGCGCCCTCCAGGCACTTATGGAAGGTTTCCAAGTCTTGACCCTTGAAGATGTCATTGCTGATGGTGACATCTTTGTAACCACCACTGGCAACAAGGACATCATCATGGTGAGCCACATGAAGCAGATGAAGAACAATGCCATTGTTTGCAACATTGGCCACTTTGATAATGAGATTGACATGCATGGGCTTGAAACATACCCTGGTGTAAAGCGCATCACCATCAAGCCCCAAACTGATAGGTGGGTCTTCCCTGATACCAAGCAGGGAATCATTGTCTTGGCTGAGGGGCGTCTCATGAATCTGGGTTGTGCAACTGGTCACCCTAGCTTTGTGATGTCCTGCTCATTCACAAACCAGGTGATTGCACAGCTTGAGCTGTGGAAGGAGAAGGTATCTGGCAAGTATGAGAAGAAGGTTTATGTTCTACCCAAGCACCTTGATGAGAAGGTTGCTGCTCTTCACCTTGGCAAGCTGGGTGCCAAGCTTACCAAGCTCAGCAAGGACCAGGCTGACTATATTAGTGTGCCCATCGAAGGTCCTTACAAGCCACCTCACTACAGATACTGAGAGGCCAGATGGAGAGGCTTGAGGGGAACCGCGTATTTGGGTGACCTGATCGTTCCTTGTTTTTCTCTTTTTCTCTTTTTTTTCCTCATAATTCGATCCTGAATTGTGGTAGAATGCTAGACTTTGATTTTGTAAGATTTATGTTTTGCCAAGATGCATCTGGGAAGGAATCAATGAATTCGGTCACTCAAGAATGCCATATGGGATTTAATAAAACCTTGGATGGGGCTGTGCGGGATACATCAATGTATCTTTTAACCGCTGCATTTTAGTTTTGCCGCAGCTTCTTGTCATTTTCGTTAAATTAAAAAGGGGGTTCAGTGAGCATATTCTCTTCGGTTGCCATTATTTTCTCCGCCTCACAATTATGGTTATGTTCGATTTTTGGTCTCAAAACTCTCGGTTCAATCAACAAATATTTCTCCGTCTTTGTCGCGTGAGGGAAGCGCTACGACGGCTCAAGCTGGACCAATATGCCGCAATTGTGGAAAGGTAAAAAGTAGGGTAAACAGGGAGGAGGGGCCGATTCTTGACAAAGATTAAATTCATTCTTTATCCTAAACATTACAAGAATATCCTAACTCTAGTTGTGGTTGTTAGTGGGTTACATCGTTTGGAATCTGGTCTTTGTGGGGCTGCTTGCACAACTGCCCAATGTGTTTAGGTACGCCTTCCACATCATCCTTGCAAAAACCTTGACGCTGGGCCTTATTAAACCAACCCCATGTAGGGTAGCCAGAGTCTTCACTCAGGATTATGGGGCTTGAACACTGTGGGCCTAGTAAAGTAGAAGTCTTATGGGGTTTTCTTTTCTTTTATTTATTTATTTATTTATTATTATTATTATTATTTTTTATAGTTTATCGGTTTAACTCTCAGACCATGTACTGTCAAAAGTAGGTAAAAAAATGATGCGAGAAGCGGCAACTTTTGCGCTAGCGAGACCTGCAATTACGTTTACAAGGCTTCATGAGCATAAGAATCGGGGTCTAAATTTGCATTTCAAGTTCTCCAACTGTATAGAGTAAAGAAAAATTAATATCATCGTGGAAGATATCCAAATCAACCTAGGATTTAGACCACCAATAACTTAAAACAACCAGCTTGTGCTGGCTGTGCGCGTGTGCCGTGTGAGGTAGACAAAAAAGACAATTACAAAACGCACAAACTTGCGGCAAATCGGTGAAGAAAAAGCCACAAGTCATGTTCCCAAACTTGGATCGTATTTGAAGCAAAACAAAAAGCGACGTGTAGCCGTAACATGAAGGTAAGGCATGATGTTGCTAGATGATTAATGATAGGCATTTCCCTTCTCAGATGAAGCATAGCACAATGGCTGAAATATTCCGGTGCAGACCCATTCAACTCATATAATGATATAACGAAGAAATCAAAGTCAGTTATTTCCTTTTCACCTTTATTCTATTGGCATTTGCTGCGGCAAGGGGGATGTGTGGGGAGTGAGGAAGGATGGGGAGGGGAGGGGAGGGTGGTGCATACAATAGCTTCCTTACAAGGGTCAAAGGAATACATATCATGGTGTAATGATGGCTATGAAAGAGCATGAGCATTGCAAGGGCCTTGTAATTGAAGTCAACAAAGTATCATCAGGAAAGCATTATTCTGTTCCATCTTCAATCAAGGTAAGAGCAAGAATGCATAAAGAAGAACATAACAGAAAAGTAGGAAATGCAAATCAAGTTAGAATGTGCTTCATCACATTAACCATAGACTTGTTGTGCAGATCAGAATCTTTCCAACAATTTTACATTGTCATTGACAGAAGGAATTGGATTGGCGATGGAGCCAAAAAGAAGGGATTATCTAAATGAAGTGCAAAAGGATTTGTTCCATTGTCTGGTACAAGACAATGCCAGCAGGGACTAATAGCGGAGAGAAAATTAAGGGTCAGTTCCCATGATCTTCAGCATGATCCATATTTACCTCCGTATCCTTCTGTGCTAGCAAGTTCCACTAGATAGAAACCTAACTAGTATATTACCCCAGGCATTAGTGAATCAGAAATGCATCATCAAGTGTCAAATCATAGACCAATCTGACCCAAGGTATCAACCCAAAAACTGCAAAACTTAATTAGTGCAAGAATTATTGTTTAGAAAAGAAAGAAAGAATCAATTCATACTGATGAGAAGAATTCAGCATTAATAAGTGAAAATCAACCTAGTGTCATAGTTTTGAGCTCTCTAGTGTTGGTCCCTGGTAGAAGAACATGGAATTTAGTGAAAAAGTTACAGATTTCATGGATTCTTGATGCAACGTCTGGAATAAAATTACAAATCTCTGGACAGCCAATTGCTCTTTAAAACAGTATGCCAATTAAACACAGTGGCAAGTTAGACTTCCTGTGGTCTTTTTATGCATTCATGAGGTGAATGGCATGCCATCTGTGTGGTGCACTTTACCAATGACATGTTGGGTCAGCGCCTCCTTAGACAATGGGTGGGTTGGGTAGAATAGGCTGAGTCGCAAAAAGGTATGGGTCTAGAATGCGATTGCCTTGAAGTTGGAGTGAGAATCACTTTATTCATTTCCCCTTTGCCCATTAAGCCATCATTCTGCTTTCCAGTTATATTTGAATTTCCTACTATATACCTCTTTGAGAGTGAACATCTCAAATATGGCCAATCTCAGCTTAATTCTCAAGTTCTCCAATCTATCCAGGAAGGAGGGATTCTGCCTCATATAAAAGTGAATCTTTTTTCCCTTCATGAATAGTCCACAGAAATGGTTCTTGTTTATCGTTATTCCCACAATTAAATAACTCATTTGCCTAACTAATGCACAAAGGATGTAGTAAAACAATAAACTAGAACTAGGTCCATAACCAAGATGAAAAACAAATCAGAGGCATTCATATTTTTCAACCAAAGATTGCTGCAAAACTTGAAAGGATTGAAATTTTAACTTCCCTCGAGATACACCAAACGAGTCGTTTAAATAGTGTGAAAAGGATACCCCAGATCTGCCCATGATTAAAGTAATAACCATTCATATGGGAAGTTGAAACGCGAGTATATCAGAGACACAAGTAAAACCGAGAAAACCACCCCCAAAAGGCACCAATGCTAGGAATGATTGGTACATTACCAAAGAATTCCCCAAGATCATGCCCATATGACTCCATTGCTAATCACTGATGTCTTGGACAGCCCTTGCACACCTTGTAATGACCTCACAACCCCTGTTGTAAGGATGAGCGGCTACAACATGACAACCATAGTATGATGCCCCTGGTTTTGTACAAGGAACGATGTCCCTCTTCAGTGTCTGATAGCTAATGTACTTCTTTTGCATCGCCAGAACTCTCCTACTGATCTCCGATTCCATCATTTCTGGCTCTTCAAGGCAATCTCCAATCTTCTTGCCGCAACCCCTGTTCACAATGGCATCAATCTCACTGCTTTTCAGAGAATTGAGACCCAAAACTGAAACCCCACAGCAAATTGTGGAGTGGGCTTGGAGGAAAATTAATGCCAGGCAGAATGTGGTCGTGGGTTTTGACATTTTCTTGAAGTAACTCCGGCTTCGTGCAAGGGTACATATAGGCGTATGTGGGGATGTTAAAGAGAGACTGGATGGCTGGACACTGTCATAGATGGGACCAGACATTGCAAATCCCTCTGCTTTATTAACAATTAACGAATTGAAATTACCGATATATTTCTTTGTGCGGGGAAAAACAAAACAGAAAAAAAAAAAAGAAAAAAAGAAAAAAAGAAATTTCTGTTCACATCTAGCTAACTAGTTGAAAATAATTTGTTGTCAGATGCTATGCATCCAAATATTGGGGTTTGAGTGCAAAAAGAAAGTCCTATAATTAAGTAAAACATAAATACCATAATTTTGAGCAGATTGATAGGCATTCTAGTTTCTAGCCTCTTGTGAGATTTATAAATTAGAAGAGAACTAAAAATTTTGTTGTGGAGTACATCATCCAATGAATTTCTTAACGGAAAGGGAAAAAATAAAAATAAAAATTAATGAGCAAATAAATGAGGTATTGGGCAGAGTAACCTTCTCACGAACCAGCCCACTCTGGGTATTTGTGGAAAATAAATGATGGGGGCCGAACAAAGATACGCACAAATTTCTTGTCTAACAGCTTGTCGATTTTAGTTTTCTGTGTCATCCATTGATGTTCTAAAAATGAAAACAAACTTAATCAAGGAGCAGTAATCTTTCGGTGTCAAAAAACGAAAGAAAAAGGAATGAACCAGCCCCCCAAGGCACGGTCACACCCCAAGAAGTCTCATGCTTCCATGGGTCAAAGGCCGAATTGGGAGTAATCCCACCCGAATTTTAAGTCCAAGATGTTAACCTAATGTTTTGTTATCCAATTAATCGAATTTGACTGATTCACAAGATTGGGAATTCATTCTACAGCATTTGCTTTTGGAAAAGCAGTCCTATATTTTAAAGGGTTTTGGCTGAAATTGCGATCATTTTATTCTGGCAGTACATAGCTGCTAGTTTCGTGAAGAGTCAAGCAGCCAATAATTTTGTCAACTAGGGCCAGCCCTTATTTCAAATCGTGCATAACTGCCTAGCCACCTGGCTACAAATATGGCGAATGTGTGTAATCGATTGTCATCGTTGCATATGTGGGCGACTTTGAATTAGTTGTTTCATTCAGTTGACAAGACCCTCTTTCTTGTTATGACCCTCCTCTTAAGACTTCTGTTCATTTCGCTTTTATAAAGATCTGTCGGACTATGAATACAATATATGAAGTCATTTTCCATATGGTTCAAGAGTACATGGAAGTAAAACATTTTCTAGGCTAATCATCGCGAGCAACATTTTCTAAAAGCTGGCTGGCACCCAATAAAATGGCTTTTAATTTGTCATGTTGGCGAGACAATTCGCAATTGCCAAAACAAAATTGAATGCTTGATGAGGTGGAAATGAGGTCCGAAATCCAAACAAAATTACAGTACACAAGGAAAAGATGTATCCTGCTGTTAAACACATGAATTTTTGTAAGATAACTATGGAATCAAAAGAGGGTAAATGTAATTCTTTTAGCAGTACCATGAAAACAATAACAGAAATCATAAAGAACTGGTGGCATTTGAACATTGTTTTATTAATCTTTCATATAAACAGACAGCCGGCTTGATGTCAAGAGTTACACGGTGGATGAATGTGAATTTTCCCAGAGGGTAAATTACCTGGAGAAGCATTCCAAACCTTTCATCTGCTTTTACAGCATTTAATTATCAAAGAGAGAGATGCTCCACATTCTTGGAATTTCCCGGCAGTCCATGGCTTGTCCTTCTATCTTCATGCTCATCACATGGGTGTGCCCTATAACTGGAACTTGCCTCTTCATTATGACAACAGCCCGGCTTTTCGGTTAGGAACTGTTCCCAGAATACATCATTTACTCTAACCGGAGCAGCTGCTGCTGCAGGCCCTTGATTGTTATTTGGATCCTCATGTAAGGAAGATAAATTTGAGTCTTGATTGCCTCGATTTCTGTCCCCTGGGATGTCTCTAGCAGCGTTTTCCCTATCATTGCCATCAAATCTTAGCTCTGGTGATTCGGCAATTTCATGACCTGATTGAGGCATCCCTGCTGGATAAGGACCTTTGTTGACTTGCAACGGAGTAGATGCCAAAGTAAGATTCAAATGGCAGGAAGGATGACCCTCAACCTCATCATCAAGAGTCAAATCCCTGCCGATTGGAGAATGCAGGGTATGCATTCCTGCACTTACATTTGCTGGCACCTTTCTAGACAAACATGAATCTGATTTAAATGTATAAGATATGCCAGTATCTGAAAGCTCTAATGTTTCACGTGCAAATGGTAGGCTTAATATTTTTGGTTGTGCATCTTTTGGGTCTCCTTCGGATATTTTCCCCTGTGGACTTCCCCCATCTTCATTGGAACTCTGTGTGCTATGTGAGACCAAATTTATATCTGAAACAGTTGGTGATAATTCTAGTCGCAGCTTGTTTGAGAAATCTTGATGTATGATGATTCCAAACTCAGGTCTAGAACAGCTATGATTGTCCACAAAACTATTTTCTACAACTTGACTAGAGTGATCAACTTGAGGCAGTCTCCTTTTCTTGTTATATGCAGAAAAATCCAAGGCTTCAATCTTCTGAGTAAGATATTTGACAAAAGAAGGGTCTCGGACAGCTTTCTCAAAGATGGAAAGCAAAGATTCCTGCCTCTGCTCCATACCATTTAGCTTCTGTGTTAAGTCTTCTAACTGAATCTTTGCAGTTGCCCTCTGCTTTTCAAACCTTAAAATACGTGCCTCCAATGCAGCCTTCTCACGTGCAAGTCTCTCTAATTTTTCTTCAAATGCTGCCCGTTCCGGATCCACCACAGAGCCTTGAGGATGACTATGGCTATGAATTGGCTTCCTTCGGTGGATGTTCTTCAGAAGATGCTTTTGATCTTTCGCAAAACCTTCGTTAGCAAATTCCCACCTTTCAGGATCAATCTTCCTAAAACCCTATCACCAAATCAGATTTTCTGCGTCAGAAATGCTGTCTATAAGCTGCCAAGGTCCAACTCAAAGAGCACCAAGCTCAATAAAACTCAAAGCCCCAAAGAATAATACATAAGAGATGGGAACTGGTGAGAAGTTCATGCATTAATGCATGACAATAAAAGAATGAGTGAAGATGAAAAAGATGAGATGAATTGCACAATCACTTGAAAAGTACAAAATTTAGAAGAAAGACGAAAGCAAGATTTAACTTACAAGATTGGGGCTTCTTAGATGGGAACTGAAATACCAGGATAATAATTTCAGCATGGTAATTTTATCTCAATAAAAAAAAAAAGGTGCAAGGAGGGAAAGTTTGAGACCAGTCAAATGCTAAACAGTCATTTTGGGGGAAAATTGATAAGTATAAGAAGTGCAAATTCTCATGAAACTTAAAGTACAGCCAATAGAAAATGAAATCAGTATGTCTTCTCCCTCAGCGCGAGGACATTAATCTAAGAAATCCATCACAGATCCAGCCAAACCAGAAGCTAGCTCTTTTCTCTATCACCACACTAAATTACTGAAGCGGTGCATTCCATTTGTAAATTGTAACAAGCATAGTGGAACAAGGTAAACCTTATCAGGAAGCAGCACCCCAAAAAAGACGAAGTCAAATCTGGTTTTGCGTTTCTATGTGAACAAAAACAGAATTCAAATTATTATCACACACAAAGTCATCCATCAGTTGCAAGTTCCAAATGAATATGATTGAAATCCATAAGCAGATGAATCCTTCAGTTCCTATGCGTCCGGATATTACATTCTTCCTACTTCAAACTATTTCCAAGACAAAGCAATCATCCCAAAAACCACCAAAATTATATATATAAAAAGAAAAAGATTCCTTCCTAGTATTCGCGATTGAATTAATACAAGGCTTCTTAAGCATTGGAACCTTGGAACCTTTTCAATTGCACAGGACACTTACATGAAACCTCCATCAAATTATTCCCAAAAAAAGAAAAAAAAAACGAGAGAGAGAGAGAGAGAGAGAGAGAGAGAGAGAGAGGAGAGAGCTAACATAGGTATTTAGCTGCCTGATGAAGCTAGAGAAATTGTTGTGCTTGAAGTAGGTAGGAAGGAGGAGGCGCGCGAATTCCGGAGGGTTCCAAACAACGAAGCTGCTCCTCGCCGGACTCCACGACACGATCTCGTCCGTCGACGTGTCGTCCACCATGTCGTAGGTCTTCGACAGGAACGGCGCCGGCCCTCCTCCGCCGCCGGTGGCTGCCGCTTCCATTTTGGACTCCTCTTGAAACTAATGTTCCCCTCCTGACCTCGTCGGGACGCTCTCAAAATTGATTAGGTAACTATTTAGTAATTAAATATTTCCATTACTCAAAAAGAATAAATAAATGAAAATTGGGAGATGTCAAAGAGCAGTTGCACGCACAAAATGCGCAGGGAGGATTTTTGTCCTTCCGTACAGCTGGTGGAGTGCCCCTCGAGATTGATACATCCGGCTCGTCGGTAGTACGAGATATCTGGGCCAACCGACTTGTCGCTCATTGGTAGATCCAGCACTAACCTGTCGGTTCGGCCTGTCTTTGTGCCCGGAGCAGGCGGCAAGGTATCAGCCGTTTTAAGTACGACCCATTAGCTCCCACTCTCTCCCCGAGGAGAAGTTTTGGAGATTGAGAGACACAAATTCTCGGCATTTCTTATTTTTTTTCCAGCTGTGGTTTGCCGGTGGAGGGCGACTTTTGTCGAGAGGAAGATGGACAAAGCGATCACCGGAAGGTGCCGCAACAGCAATCAACTCTGGTTGGTCATTCTCAACTCCTTTCTTCTATGCTCTATCTTTCTCTGCTTTGACTACTCAGCTTTAAGCAAAACCCAAGACGGTTTCAGCGATTTGGTTCACAATAATGAAAATGCAGTCACTACCCAGATGGCAAAATCCCGTCTTGACCCCAAAGCTACTGCCTTTGGAACAAATAACACCGGTTCCACTCTTGACCGACGACACACAGATTCTTGTATGGGTCGATACATTTATATTCACGAGCTTCCCAGCCGATTCAACCGAGACTTGCTCGAGAATTGTGAGTCAATCACGCCAGGGACCGAGCACAACATGTGTCCTTACTTGGTTAACTGTGGTCTTGGTCCCCTGGTTGAAGATCCTGATGGGGTTTTATTAAACAACAGTTGGTACTCCACGAACCAGTTCTTGTTAGCAGTGATTTTCCACTACAAAATGAAGAATTACAAGTGCTTAACGAGTAATTCTTCGCTTGCCTCGGGGATTTATGTGCCATTTTATCCGGGTCTTGAAGCTAGCAGATACTTTTGGGGGGCTAATACTTCAGTGAGACTGAGAGATCAATCTGCTCTTGATCTTGTTAAATGGCTTGTTCAACAGCCCGAGTGGGGAAAGATGTTGGGTAGAGACCATTTCCTGGTTGCAGGGAGGATTGCTTGGGATTTTAGAAGAAAAACTGACAGCGAATCTGATTGGGGCAGCAAGCTTATGTTCCTGCCAGAGTCTAACAACATTTCAATGCTGGCGATTGAGTCTAGTTCTTGGAACAATGATTATGCAATACCATATCCGACTTGCTTTCACCCCTCCAAAGAAAGTGAGGTTCTCGAATGGCAAAACAAATTAAGAAGCCGAAAAAGGCAATACTTGTTGTCTTTTGCTGGTGCTCCAAGGCCTGATCTTCACGATTCTGTCCGGGGCAAGGTTATTGAGGAGTGCCTAGCTTCCAAGAACTCGTGCAAGTTGGTAGAATGTAATTATGCTATAAATGGGGCCATTACTTGTAATAATCCGGTCAATGTCATGAAGTCATTCCAAGATTCAGTTTTCTGCTTGCAGCCTACTGGGGATTCATACACCAGGCGGTCAGTATTTGATGCAATTTTGGCCGGTTGCATTCCAGTGTTCTTTCATCCGGGTACTGCTTATGTGCAATATAAATGGCATTTGCCAAAGAATTACACCAAATACTCTGTGTTCATACCCGTGAGAGACATTAAAGATTGGAAGGTAGGCATCAATGAGATGTTGCTTAGAATACCAGAGGGTAGGGTGTTGGCCATGAGGGAGGAGGTTATAAGACTCATTCCAAGTATAGTTTATGCAGATCCAAGGGCTAGATTGGAGAACCTGGAAGATGCATTTGATTTGGCAGTTGAGGGAATTCTTGAAAGAATAGAGGGTGTTAGGGGAGCAATTGTGCAGGGGAAGGATCCTGGTATTGGTTTTGCAGATGGGGATGATTTGAAGTACACTTTTTCTGGGTATGTATGAGAAACTTGAGTGGACTAGTAGTTCATTCATCAGGCATCACACAAGTAGTCAGCCTATAAGTACATAATCATGGTATACTCCAACTATTAGTTTGTTTCTTCTTCTTTTTTTCCCCCCCCTATTTGCTGCTGTATTGCTGTTTGCCGGTGTATGTGATAGCAATTACTGGTGTTCATCATTTTCTCTTTGTTTTGGGGGTTACATATTCATTTTGGTTGGAAGTAAAACGTCAAATTTCTTTTCATTTAGCCGTGAGCCGAATTCAACATGAAGTTTTCCAACCAAAAGATTTCCCAACATGTATCGGAACAACACTGTTCAGTGGACATGACAAATGTGACGATGACCCCCTTTTTCTTCATCTTTTTGTTTTTTGTCTGCCCACGAAAATTGAAAAGCAATTGCCGACACAAGGCAAAGGGGCCCATGAATCGTGACATGTCACGAGTTTTTACCCAGTGATTCATGCAGCGATGGGAGGAGAAGGAGACAAACGATGTATACATCAGAAGACCTTGGTGGATGGCTCCAATTCATCGCCTCGTACTGTGGTGCACCAGGGAGAAAATATGTTGGGTGGAGCAGCCAATGAACCCAACGTCTCAATTTCGATTGATAATGAAATTAGAGGGTTTAAATATAAATCCGTCGAAAAGGGTGGAGACTTGACGTGATTGCTCCTGTGAATGTGAAATGATTGAAGTCGTTTACGTGGGCGGCCCATCACTGCTTCTTCCTGTATAATAAAAAATAATAAATATCACTAAAACGGTTGAAGGGTTCTTAAGCCCCGGTAATAAAAAGCCTAATTTTGTAATTTTCGTGTGACTAGCCCTTAGGGTACGCCTAAATCGACTAATACGCAATAACTTATTTTCTTTTTTAAAAAATTATTTTTGTTATATAATTTATATTTTAATCATTATTTTAATAAATGAAGGGGAAAAAAAAAAAAAGAAAAAAAGAAGGGTAATTGGCCAAGAGTATAAATGAATAAATTGTCATCAACCGCCCGAGCCAACCATCCACCCAACAAGAAATTCTAGTTTGTCTAAATCAACGGAGGGGTGTTACTGTTGGCCTCTTGGCAACCCAATAGAGCAATGAACTGAGGCTGATTCTGGGAAGTTACCAAATTCTTGAATTCGTGGCGGCAATATATATTGAGCCACATAATATAAATAATATATAGATTAATTCTACGAGCAACAATACCGCTTCTGATTAACCTGGCATATTTGTTAATCAATATTTTTTTTTTGTTTTTTTTTTTTTTTTTTTTGGGTGGGGGTGGGGGGTGGGAACGAGTCTGATCACGAAATAGGAAATTATTATACACGAAAGTTGCCTGCCAACCAAACACACCCCAAGGCACCAGCCAACCACAAAAACTTTCGCCTTTTTGTATAGATAGGTTTGGGCCACAGGCCCATATCAATTGTGGAGTGGAGTGGGGAGTACCGCTGGAAGCAGAGTGGGCGACGATGTCAGGCGAGGAGAAGTCGACGTTCGAGTTATTCACGAGCCCCGGCGGTGGATTAGGGTTTCTCGATTCTTTATCTTCAGAGCCTCCTCTGCCTCCGCCACCACCTCCCATCGAAGTACTTCACTTTCAGGTACTCATTTACCCCCCCCCCACACACACACACACACGTACGTGCGTACATACATGATTAAACGTATCTTTTATACGCGCCCTCACACTCACAAAAAAAAAAGAAAGAAAGCTGAATGTTAAGTGATCGGTTCATATGTCAATTTAAGGTTTCGTCGGCGGTGAAGTGCTCTCCGGAGCCGGTGAACCTTGACGGTCTCACTTTGCTCAAGGTGAGTTCGCTCTTTCCTACACTCTGTTTTACGGGGAAAGGAAGCAGCATAATGAGGGAACGGATTGATAAGAAAGGAACCTAGTCTTTCTTTTCTTGAGTAAAAGGTCAAAAATCCTATCCCAAGAAACGCACACTTCTCGTAGAGTTTTATAATGTTCTAGACATGATCACTGGTGCTTAATTGGCTGGAAATTTAAGATTCAGTTTTCTTTCGGTTTGAAATGTATGAGGTTATTATGTTAGGGCCGGGTTAGTACCAGAGAGGTTTTTGGTCTGCCTAACTCCGATTTAGTGCCGGGTGTATATGAAGGTGTGTATGAACTCTTCTTATTGGTTTTTGTTCAGTCCTTTTATTGATTTTCTCTTTTCTTGATTTTTTTTTTTTTTAATGTTATTGTGTAAGCCATTGCTGAGGCATCTTAATGCACATGTCTGTTTTTGCGGATGTAGGTGGATTGAAGCTTTGGGAGGGCTCACTTGACCTTGTTAAAGCTCTTCGATCAGAAGTTCACAATGAGCGCTTATCATTTACCGGAAAGCGAGTTTTAGAGGTGGGGTCATAAATTTCAGGTGATTCACTATGCTTCAACATATGGATAATTCTTGTAGTCAACAGTTGATCAATGACGACTACTTTAATCATTATTCATCTATTGTTTGCACAAGACCTGGCAATAGTTTCTCCATGCTATCTTGCATGACCACATGGCCAGTGTTTGTTTTACAATGGCAGAAGGTTGTATCCTTCAGCTGCATTCTGTGACAATCTGAAACTTATCCAGCAAATCTCCAAAGATGTATGCATGTCTAATGGTGCATCTTTGAGTATTCTTAAAAATTATAGTCTGAATATTTGTGGTGTGGTCAACAGAGGGGGGAATAATCAGTACTGCTGATTATAAATACCACGAGACAAACTTTTGAGCAGGAAGAATGGAATATGGCCCCTCTTTTTATGCTTTCTGATTGTTTCTTGTGAGAAGAATATGGGAATGTGTTAAGACAGATGTCTTCCATATATTTTATCCTTCTTTATTTTTGTTCTGTGATGATTTATGTGGTCTTTTCAGCTGGGATGTGGTCATGGCCTCCCAGGGATCTTTGCCTGCCTTGAGGTAAAAGAATTTGCTTTTGTAATTGTCAATCACAGGATGTAGAGTGATTTACAGCTTTGTTGTGCTTCTTGTTTTGCTTTATCAGGGTGCTGCTGCTGTTCATTTCCAGGATTTCAACGCAGAAGTCTTGCAGTGTCTTACCATTCCAAATACAAATGCTAATCTTTCCAAAAAATTTGACTCTACGAGATCAAATGAGACACATTCTCGTACCAGCACAGAAATCCGTTATTTTGCTGGTGACTGGAGTCAGATCCATCAATGTCTTCCTCATGTGCACAACAATGAAAAGGATCTGGACAGCCCAGGACAGAATTCAATTTCTGGTTATGATATTATTGTGATGGCAGAGACCATTTATTCAATCTCAGCTCAGCATAGTCTCTATGGACTTATAAAGAAGGTGTTCCTTAATTTAGCAGCAGGTTATTTCTGTTGTCTGTCAGACATTCATACTGGTAATTCTCGAGTTCTAAAAATGTTTCACTTGCAGTGCATAAGCTCTCCCTGTGGAGTTGTATACATGGCTGCCAAAAAGCATTATTTTGGGGTAGGCGGTGGAACACATCAATTCCTCAGTATGGTAGAGAAAGATGGTGAGCTTATCCATCTTGAGTGTTTGTACTATAATCCTATTCTTATGATGCTCGTCTAGATGGAGAGCTTTTGTTTTTTGTGAGATTTAGATGGTGAGCTTATCCATTTTGACTGTTTGTACTACAATCTAGAAGTCTGAAGACTGTATCATTGAGATATCTGATGATCCATTTGCGGGGAATGACAAGCCTTAATTCCCTATTGCAGGCATCATGGCTGCAAGCCTCATTGCTGAAGTTGCAGATGGTTCTTCTAACGTCCGAGAGGTATGGAAGTTTTCAATAAAGTAGGTCTGGTGTGATTTGAGGTGGATCGGATCCTATCGCTGTTAACAGGGATTGAGGAGGCTTATTTTCCTCCAGATTTTTAATCCATTTTATAGCAGATTTTACCCTATTGTACACATTGTCCTCGAGGATATTTTATAGTTGGGTGAAAATATTTGTTCTATTCCATAGTCTGCAAGTGTGCAAGAAGGGTTAATAGCTGATCAGAGTTCCTACGCCAAATCCAAGAATCTGAATGGGACGAGTCATTTTATCAAATCAGTATTTTATGGATGCTTAGAAGAGGGACAAAAGGCTATATTCAGAACACAAAAGCTCGGAATTTTGGCCATCTTAATTTCGATTAAAATTTACATACATCATATCAAAACTTTAGATTAATCGATCCTATACTTATAACTGATCAAGCAGACGGGAACTTTGGGAAATGAACAAGAAAAGCAAATGCACATCATGAGTCAGACCCACAATGATAGATCTACTGCTATAAGGCTGGCCTTTCTCCCCACGGTTGCATACTTCTGTCTTTTGTTAGAGCACGCGGAACCTCTGGCGGATTTCCGTTGCTACCAAAACCTCGTACTCTTCGTTGTTTTCAGCTATTGAGCCATTGCATACCCTGTCTGCCCAGGAAACCTTGCTGCTTGGTAAACTGAGGTAAAACAGGCCAAGGGCTAGCAGGAAAGAGACATTAAGGGACTTTGGTTCCAATATTTCGGGGTTCTTTTTTATTATTGGTAGATTTCTGCTCTTCTCGTGACTTTGAATCCCTTTATAAAAAGGGTTGCCGGTGGGGACATTTCTTCTTTCTGTGGAGGCGGTAGTGGAAGCCATACCAGGGAAATGAGCTTGAGGGACGCACTTCACCAAACCGATGGCAGTCCACGACACATTTTATTTTAATTGTTTATCAGACCTTTTTTTTTCTTCTTTCTTTCCAATAACTGGTATGTGGGGTAGAGAGGGCTAAGGCCAAATATCTTCACCGACATTATTGGCACATTACACGGCCAGCAACCGCCAATATCCTCTGCACGCATTCGAGCGTTGACCCCAATAGGCAGAGCTGAGATTTTGGGAAGACCCCATTTGGAAGAACTGGGAGTTCACGGAAAACTAGCTCGAGGCTAGCTAGTAGAAAAGTTTGCGATGCAGTCCGCCATCTATCACATCGTTTTTGGTACTCGTGTGACTTTTGTGATCAAGGGTTTAACACTCCATTAAAAGCTGTCTTGTACCCATGCCCGGCTACCCACAAGGTAACGATTAACCACTCATCACTTTAGATAAAAGCTTAAATTAAATTTTTAGTAGAGACATAATGTTGTTTCTTAATTAAATCGTACGACAAGCACAAGTATTACTAATTATAAATGACGAGTGGTTGGGACTTTACTCGAGGACTAATCTCCTGGTAAAGAAAAAGATTTTATTTCCTGCACCTGACAGAGCCGGTGTGTATTGGCCAGACCTCGTTCTTGTTTAACAAAATCCATATGCATGTTGGGATTTTGAACCCACCGCCGCGAAAAATGCATTCGCCGATTTTTAAATCCATGACACAACTTGAGCATGCAAGTTGGAGCTATAACATTGATTTTGTCAAACATTTTTTTTTAAATCCATGGCACCCGAATTGTTACGAGGAATCGAGCTAATACACTGAACGCAATTGTACACTTATATTTAATCCATGACGTTTGTGTAACATGATCAGTCTTCCAACTCCTATACCACATCTGTCGGTGGTTTTCCTATTTTTTTTTATTACATTGCAAAACAATTACCACGGTAAACCCATAAAATAAAGATAGGCAGTAAACAAAGACTAATGTGATCTTTCGACCACACGATAATTAACTGAAGATAAAGAATACAATAAACTCATCTCCTGCACATGAAGATGTTGGAACAACCTCTACTGTAGCCGTTTGACGCCGGAGGCAGGCAATTTTCCCTGTAGGGACGAGTCCTCTTAACTCCGACACAAGCAGGCGAATCGTGCCTGAGACTGTCATAGCTGATAGGCCTGGTTTTCAGAAGGATTCTACGGCTCGTTTCCGACTCCATCAGAAACCCATCTTCTCCTATCTGGCCGCATTGTCCCATGGAGCCACCACAGTCAGCAGAAACATCATGAATTGCAACGACAAGGACTGTTGATAACAATAAGATTGCAAGCAGAACATGACTGGAGTGGCTTCTCTTCCTCATATGTCCTAATATCTCTCTCTCTTGTTTTCTTTGCCTTGCTGGGATATCTGGTTTGTTTAAGATTTTATCTTTTCGGGTTCAATTATTGTCTGGCGATTGCCTATTATCACGGGTGTGCTTTCACACTGTGTCAATTCCCCAATTTTGTAGTATGGTATACTTTGGAATTCGGGTGCTTTTTATGATTGGGAGGAATTGCATAAATGGCGTCTCTGTAAAAAAAGGAGTAAAGCTGCCCTATATCTGAAGTTTCCGGGGGCCCTCAAAATGTAGTGCATGAACTCAAAATCGAATCTTGTCACATGACATATATTTATGACAAAAGAATGGCACCAGATCACTAAGAACCAAAAAGTGTTGGATGCTAACTCTCTCTAAGTAGTTGCTGTTGACATTAAATGGTAAAATTAGCTTTGAGAAACTAACTTTTATCCGAGTTTCTAATGCGAAAATACCATAAATATCCAAATTTACCCCGGCAGTTTTATCTGTTCCAAGTGCAGTGAGAGTCAGGAAAAATTGCTTCTCATCATAATGGCTTGTGCAGCGGTGCAAGATTGAGTTTGATAGGACCTACATATAGAATTGTAATTGGCTATTGAAGCTATCTAATTCACGTGATCTTAGACAAAATAACAGTGCTACCTAAGATCATTATCTTTATGACAAAAAGGTGCTGTCCTTTGTCTATGGCTGGAATGAACTTGTCTCTACACTATTTAGACACACCCGTGAGTGGCAGCTAGAGCTCTAAGCGTCGTAAGTCTCTCTTACCATGTGGGGTTTATATATTTGTTTGCGACACCTACTTTATACATGATTGATACATGCAATTTATCTACTCACTCAACCTTACTTCAAAATGTTTTATTGTCATTGCAATAAAAAGCACTTTTAATAAGCTTTACTACTGGCACGATTCGACTAACTTAAATCTCCAGTAACTCATTTGCAAAAGCTTTAATATTCAGCTCAGAAGAGCTATCATCCTTTGCGGCCTCCATTGTCGAGGACTTCCACTTCTTGGCATTCCGTCTCATCTCATTATCCTGCCCTCCACCAGTGGCCATTACCAGCTCCAGGCACCTCTTTATCTCCGCACTTTCGGTCAACCCTTCTCCATTGGTTCTGAGCCTCACCCCCATCTTCCAAACGTCCTCAACCAGCTTGGTGTTCGTCAATTGATCAGCCCATTGTGGAAAAGCAACCACTGGCACCCCAAAAGCCAAGCTTTCCAGAGTTGAGTTCCACCCACAATGAGTCAAGAAACATCCAATTGAGGGATGAGATAACACATCCACTTGACAACACCATGGCACCATCATCCCTTGTTTCTCTAGCTCATCTCTGTTGCAACTACTCAAGCAATGATCATCATCTTCTTCTTCTTTTCCATTTTCTCTCATGACCCACAAGAATGGACGGCCAATATCTAGCAATGCCTGTGCCATTTGCTCAATCTGTGGCTTTGACAACATAGAGATACTCCCAAATGAAATATAAATCACTGAAGATTCAGACTTAGAATCAAGCCATCCCATGTAGTCCTTTGAAATTGAACCTTGGAAAAGATCACCTCCAAAAGAAGTATCATGTGGAATCAAGGGTCCCACTCCTATCAACTTATAATTATCTATCGAATTTAAGGCATCATGTTCTATAGCATCAAAGGTATTGACAAGCACTTTTGGATTGCTCTCTTCATCAAGAACCTCAAAATGCTCTTTAAATAATGGCAGTGCAAATGCATAAATGTTTGTATGGATGACAAAGTAAGGAAGATCTAGCTTAGACAGGGGTGGCAATCCTGGTAATTTAAGACAAAAGTTGAGATCATGAACGTTGTTCTTGATGTAATCATCATAGCCATGGAAGTAATAGTAGTAGATGTCCAGAACCGCGGCAGGTTGGTTCCAGAAAAGAATTGACGGGAGGTGATGTTTACGCGCCACCTTTGCCGCCCACGGAAGGAGAGTGCAGTACACTAGAAAAGTAAAAGGCTGATCGCTGCTGGCGTTTGCCGCGATGAGTTCGCCGAGACTTTCGGAGCCCCGCCGCTTGAGCTCGGACATGTAGTGATTTAGGTCAACTCCTGGTTTGAACCCGTCATCGCAGCTGTCAGAGAAGGTGGCGAATGATAAGCCCTCGGGAGTTCCCGTCCTAGCCATGCGGCGGTCGGCTCCGGTGCTCGTGGCGAAGGTGACACGCACGCCTCCCGGCTGGTCCAGTAGGCGCTTGGCGAATCGGAGGGCGGGGTTTATGTGGCCTTGTGTCGGAAACGATACCAAGAGTATGTGGGGTTGCATTTTTTCGGACGGCGGACGGAGCTCGCGACGGCTGGGGGATAAGCAGCTCAAGGTTGCGCGTTAAGCTGGAACTTTGGGAGTGAGTGAGAGAGGAGACAAAGCCTGTGCAATAATTGAGGACAGAGGCTGCCACTTACGTCCATATCAAGAGTGATTGTGCTTAATTTCAATAATTGCGAGAAAATTTCTCTTTTTTTTTTTTTTTTGAATATGTTTTAAAAATAATATGCATCGCCGAATTAAATATTTTTTCAAATTTTATTATACAGTGCGTTTAAGAGCAGCAGAAATGTGAAAAGGGTTTACGTTTCCCAACGTAATATATATTTTACCTAGTCCCGCCAACCAGAAACTAAACTTATACACAAGTGTTAGATCGAGGAAAGAGGAAAACAATTAATGAAAGTTATTAAATTCTCGATAGGGCTTATGCAAGTGTTAGATTTAATATGGTACAACATAAATATAACAAACAGTAACAAAAGAAAAGTTAGTAAAAGTTTATATATATATATATATATATATATTATTTTTATTTTTATTTTTGTGTAATATTAATTGTTTCTTACAGTGTGACAATAAATTCTTGGCAGATGAAAGAAGACCCACTTTTTTATATGATCGATCAAGTCAACCAAGATTTATCTAGACGCAGCGCAAAATCAGCATTTGAATGACAGCAAGTCACAGGCTGCGAAAGACCAAACATCACGACACAACCCCACCAATACATCCATGTAATGAAGCCATTTTTCCGAAGCATTATTATTGCTGTTATTGCCACGACCAAAACCGAAAGTATGTTCTAAAGGCCTGTTCCCAGGTTTCCCCTCAGCTATGATGGCGGGTATCTGCTTAAACCCATATGTCTGAAGTGCAGTCACCACCTGGGTATCTCATCTCGTGGGCTAGGCAGGGACCTTCGGGCTCAGCAGCAAAATCGACGAAGAAATTGGGGTTTAATGCGAGACCACCATTCTCAGTGTTTACATCAATCTGCAACATATGGGATCCTTTCTGCACGAGTTCAGGATAAAACTGGCGGTCCCAAGCACTGTAGAGTGAGTTGGTGACATAGAGTCGCTTCCCGTCTAAACTAAGCTGGATCATCTGAGGCCCACCTCTCAATCGATTGCCCTGAACAAAGAAAACGAGGCTCAGCATTCTCCATCACATGTTAATTTGATCGCGGCCAACCAAAAATCTCACCCATCCCATATAGCCACACAAGCTGTGTGTGCGGCTGAACTGCATTTTCCTCTACTCTTTTTTTCTTTTTTTTTTTTTCCCTCTTTCGGAAAACATTGCCAATAATTATGAAACATTCATGCCGTGACGGCAGCACCTCTAACATAACATCTGCAATATCTCCATTATACGATACCGGGATAGATAACAGGACCACAATCACAGCCATGGCTGATGTTTAGTTCCGTGGTATCCTAGGCAGAATGGAAGCAAAATGACATGCGGTATGGCCACGGTGCACCATCACGAGAGATGTGGCTCCACCACTCATAACAAGGAAAATATTACTCAAGGGATGCCACGGTGCCCAAGGAAGTGAATAAAGAAACATGATTAAAAGAAAAAAAAAAATCATTAGCCAAAGAATTATGACCCTGCAGCAGGAATTTTTGGTTTGAAAGGCATTCAGAAGATTTCTGCCACAAAATAGCAGGTGCTAGGCCAACCACATGGCAGTACTAAGTTAACATAAGACAAAACGATGGACACTCAATTAACATTGCGTGTGGAAACCAAACACTACCTTGGAGAGCATTGTCAGCCAAACTTTGGCTAAGTTTTCAATTTTTAAAAATAAATAAATAAATAAATAACAGCAGGTAGTTTATATATAAATTGAGAAAGTGGGATGAGTGATCTTAGATTTAGAAGATCATACACACCTGGACCTCTGGAACATCATACTGCCAGGTTTTACCATCTTCTCCCTCGGCCACTACCGGGCTTCCATTCTGGATAAGTCCCCCAACCCAAACTTGGCCTGCCAAGACAGGATTTGTAGGGTCCTCAATGTTGTACTGTCTGACATCCCCTTGAAGCCAGTTGACAAAGTACAGAAACCGATCATCAAGAGAAATCAGAAAATCAGTAACAAGGCCAGGCATTTCTGGAAGAACCCAGTTTTGCACTTTCAGTGGTTTCGCTGATATTGCCACCTGCAAAAGTCAATTAGAAATCAGGATGCAGAGTGCACCTAGGGCTCAGTGCAGAAAAATAATACAAAATAAACCTTAACACTGTTTGTGCTTAAAACAAGCACAATTGCCACGTACATACCTCATGGCTCCATGAACCATGTGGGGTCTTGAAAAACCGCACCAGGTTACTTGTCAAGGCGCACCCAACAAATCCTATGTCCTTAGAAGGATCATGCAGGAACCTTATCTGCATAAAGAGAGACATGATATATCTGATATTTGGAGCCTTATAATGAATATATAGAAAAATCTTAATAGGTAAAGGAATCGTGGCGAGATCTAAATCACAGGAAGCAAAGTTGCAGATGGCAATCACAACAATTACTTCTAGCGGTAGAAGTCCTGTGTCGCCAAGATCCATTGTCTGTTTTAGTTCACCATTTGGCCAGCTGTAGACATATAGATGCCTGCCATAAAGACCCTCTGATACGTGCTGCAGATCAAAACCTTTAGTGAAGGCCAGAGGAGCTCCCCATGATGAGCTGATCATTGTGTTTTGTCGTGGTTGGTACCAGTAATCATAGCCAAATGACGGACTATTTCCTGGCTTCTCCCACCTTGCCAACATAAAGATGAAAAATGCTGTATTGATTGCTTTTGAAATAAGCATTCTCAATTTCCAGATATATCAACACTGTAATATAATTGACCACATTTTGTGTTTGAACGAGTTAATCGAGACTTGTAAAATGAAATAATAGATTCAAACCGAATAGATGCATCATGATGATAAGATATGAAAGAAAATTTCCATGCTAACATATAGGTACACAAGGAGTTACCTTCCTTTTACATTAAATTTTGAGTCAAGGAGAAGAAAACCACTTCCCTTTGCATTTCCATCTTTATCTCCAATACATGAGACTAGGATATCTCCAGAAGCAAGACAGTGGGATGTGTGTGGATATGCTAATCCTGTCTTTTGCAAGATATCCTCAGGCTCTACAGCTTTATGAAGGGTTGGAGCCCTCGGATCCTTTAGGGTATCAACTAAATATATCCGACCAGATCTGTAAAATATGCAGATAAGTTGTCAAGAAAACAGTGAGATCCCTGTACAATACACAGTTTAGTGGTTTCCGTTCTACACTCCATCGGCATGAAGAGAAATCAGTAGTATCTATCCTGGAGAAGCAGAATTGATAATCTCGCAGCACTGTGTCAAAAAGGATCTCATCCTATCTTCAAATTGAGCACTCACCACCTTGCTGACAAAAATGCAAATTACTGAACCTTTGATCACAATGTACGGCCATTGCAATTGGTAGATTCGATGGACATGTATGGAATTGTTCTAAATCTCTACACATGATATAGGTTCTACAGAAAGCAACTCTCTAACGTGCATGATGGTATCTTATTAGATAGTAGTTCCCCAATGCACACGTCGGTATCTTGGAAAATCCTTCAATGTCTTCTTCAGTTCATAAGTTTGCTTTAAATTCACCAATCAGATGCTCTGTTGAAAATTCTGAATAAAAGGATTTATACAATCCCAAGTAAATTTCAGTCTTACATCAGTGACGGCAGGATCAGATAACGCCGCTCTGCAGATGGATCCCCATGGCAAGAGCTGCAAGCATTCCACCCTGTATGATGCAGCTCATCTCCAATGTTTGGCATGGTTAACCTATGGATAACTTTCGAATAAGTAGGTGAGTTTGGATCAACATCCACAGTGGCCAAATAATCAGGCTTCTTTATTCCTGTCCCTGCATAATTGTACATGTTGACGTTGCTCATAATCAATCATTATCCAGCATACTCGTACAAAATAATCATTCCTGTCCCCAGGAGTTATTATCAAGAAAGGAGGACAAAATCATAAATAATGTTTCTTTAAAAGGCTCAAGGAAAGAGCTTTCGGCGTCCCGGGCAAGGCAATAAAATAAAACCTCCAACAAGAATCATTGATCAAAATGAAAAGTACATCTTCCGCTCCCAGCACACTTACACTGGAAATATAGAGATTCAATATGTGTAAAGTTAATTGGAAAAGATGAGAAATTTTAAATGATTCAAAGAAGAGAGACAGTTGGCTTGAAGACATGAATTGATTAATGTCTGATCTAAAAGGAAAATGTTTCTAAGACCCACAAGTGAATAATAGGACCAAAAAAAAAAAAAAATCATTCCCATCATCCTGTACAAAAGTTGTCCAGAGGACACTTAAAAAAATCAATCTCAACAAGTCAAGCACACAGTACACACAAGTAATCTACAACAATCTCTATCATGTCATCATATAAACAAATCATGCAGTCCCACCATAACCATAACAGATACATACCCGCCACAAGAGAAGAAAGAGAGTCGAAATATATACCAGCATAGACGCAAGTAACATAGAGAAGAGACTCCCTTGGACCAGACATGGCTTCCAGAGGGGCTGCATACCCTGGTCCCTTCTTGCAGCATCCATTCCCATTATTCACTTCCGCATCCATGTCTCCCTCTCTTACTCTCTCTCTCTCTCTCTGTTTATAAAAAGTAAATAAAGAAACCCAGAAAGAAGCTGTATTTTTTATTACTTCGTGTGGTTTGGCTTTGCAAGAAATGAAACCCAACAAGTTTTTTTTTTTTTCTTTTTTTTAAGCTTCATTTCAGAGATTTTAGAAAGAAAATTGAAAGAGAAAAAAAAAAAAAATGATGCTGCAATTGACACCAGAAGCCATCAATATCGTCACTAACGTCCATTTTATTTGTTGCTATTGTCGTTGCATTCTTTAGTCATGGCATCGCCACTTTCTTCAAGCGTTATCCGCACGGCGTGTCCAAGGGGCATCTGTCAGTCTGCTAAACTTGTTTTTTCGGTTTTTATTTTTTACTTTCATCTTTTATTTAATTATGATCCCTGCAATTATTGCAATCTCTTAGTTGCGGGTCCTCCACTGCTACAACGTAGCTTCAGTCGATTGATTTTTTCACTAGATGCTACGTCGGGAGGACCCACTTAAACATTCCCTCGGCATCTTATCTGAATTTTATTATTTTAAAATCCCGCTAAATTCTTTTCTGTTTTTTTTTTTCTCTCCGGTAACAAATTGAGTGATTTGTTTAAAATAAAATTAAAGTTAAGTCATAATATAAAAGTGACTAATGAATTAAGTGATGAATTATAAAATTTATTCAAAATTAGTAGTAACCGCTCAGGCGTCTCTTCAAACATTTTAAACTGCACATTTATAATTATGAATATATTATATTCTAATAATTTTAATAAATTTTTATATCTGATAACTCAGAGAATGCATCAAAACAATCACCTAAAAAAAAAAAAAAATACAACTAGGGAGTGGAATAATTAGATGGTTTGTGCCATTATGCGGGTCGCGGCCACAGCAGTAGAGTCGTGCAAGTCTGGTGGGGGTTTGCTGAGAGGTCCCTCGTACGCTAGTGTCAATTATTGTTCTTTTTTTTATTATTATTTTTTTTGTTTTTGGTTGGTATCACCTAAATTAACCCACGTAATTTAATTAATTAAGTATTAGAGTTTGGGAAGGATGGGCCGAAGCCGTGCGTTATCTTTACTAAAAGAAACCATAAAGAAGTCAATGTCTAGGTTGACCAATAAAAGCAAAGATTTTAAATATTAGGAAGTCTAAGAAAAAAGCACGAAAGAACGGCAACCTAAATTTTCAACCAGAGTCATAGCGACCTTATTCGCAACATATAGCTCAATCATACGAATCATAATCAAAATGATGCCTTTATAGCATCTCCTACTCTCTCTCCGTTTCCTTTCTAACTCCACCGTAAACAAGCCAATTGTTTTTAGTGTAAAGGATCCACTGAATGCAACTCAGGAGATTAATGCTGCTGCTTTGGACCAATTGCGATAATGGAAAAAAGATCATTCGAATCCAATCAAAGAATGATTACTAGTTTACTACGGCGATGGTCGTATTTACTTTTCCCCTTCCCACTTCACAAGTTCTACGAGACCCTCCCCCCGCCGTCATCGCCATCTGTTGAACTAAACGTGTCCTTGGAGCCAAAGGGCCTTGGGGGAGTAGCCGAATTGTTTTGGGAGGCGGGCGTGATAAGGAGTCAGCCTAACTTCTTTTGGGCCGGACGAATTAAAGCTACAAGTTCGCCCAACACGAGAGCTCGGATTCACCACCCAACTCCAGCTCAATTATGAGCTCGACTTGAAAGGTCGAACCACCTACCTCGAACGAACAACATTCCTCAAAGTCTATCAACCATCACATCAACGTTCGCAACTCGCCAACCTGAGTTATTGAATATGGCAATGGCAATTTAACACCATTATGTCTACTTCTCTCCCTCTATTCATTGTTATCAAAAGACTGATTTGAGTACTATAGTGCTAACACTAAAAGATACGTTCGATCCTAACTTTTATTTTGTCTTGCAGACGCATCACACAAGCTTAGAGTGCATTGGAGTCATCGGCCTAGGACACTATCAAGATGTATTATATAACAACGTGGAAGAACCTTCGTCAGCTTGCCATCTTTCTAGGGCTTGAGGAAGGCTCGCGTGGAGATCAATGCCAAAACCTTCTTCCTCGTCCGGATTAGCAGGTCTCCATTGCTCTACAAGAGGTCCCAACACATTGACTGCATGACTCATGTCAGGTCTCTGGTATGGATCACGAGCAGTGCAATGTCCTGCTAGTTCAGCTACTTTATAAATGCTGGCCAAAGTCTCTTCATCTGGTTTAAGAGTCTCATCAATTGCTTTTTGGATCTTCTCCTTGCTAACTAGGATCCTGCGGAACCATGTCACAAGATGCGCTGTCTCATCTGGCACAGTGTCATCCAGTGCCTTTCTTCCTGTTATTATCTCCATGAGAACAACCCCAAAGGCATAAACGTCGACCTTTGTCGTCACTCTTCCAGTGGCTGAGAGAAATGCAGAGTAAGAAACTTGTCAACCACAAACACAATGAATCCATGTTCAAGTTCATCAAATACCGAGCAAAAATATTTAAAGAAATAAGAGAATTGGACAAAGCACACGCAAGACAAGAAAAACATTTACAAGCTAGCACTTATTTTGTAGTTTTCATTAATTCTCTAACTCTTGCGGACCTAATTCTAGTTATCACGCTTTTTGAAGAAGTTACTTAAGGACAATATTTTCGACAAAAAGCCAAGAACATCTAACACAGTCAATTTTGTCGGCCAATGCTATATGTGTAATCTTGGCGTTTCTCACTTTTGGAGTGCCAGTTTTCTGCTACAAATTACATATAACGTCATGAATCACTGGCATAAAGGAAGCTAAGGCAATGGGTAAAATCACTTCAGCAAAGTTTAGAGATAGAGGAACAGGCACATGTTACTTACCGGCATACTCGGGGGCAAGATAACCAAATGTACCAGCTAATCGTGTTTCCACAGACTGCTTCCCATCAGGCGCATTTTTAACCAGACCAAAATCGGCTACTTTGGCTCGCATGTCATCTCCTAGAAGAATGTTCGAAGGCTTCAAATCTCTATGAATGAAACTTTGCTGAGCTAAACTGTGCAGATACTCAACTCCTCTTGCCACATCTAATGCAACCGTAACCCGTTGTTTCCATGTAAGCAGAGGGCACCTGTGATCGTGCCATTCAAACAAATGTTGCGCTAATGTCCCCTGTGGCATGTACTCATAGACCAATATTTTCTCATTGCCGTTAACACAATAACCTAAAAGAGCAACTAAATGCCTATGCCTAACCTTCGTGAGCACTGCAATTTCTGCCTGAAACTCATTCAAACCTTTGGTGCCCATCAGGGTGGATTCCATGCGCTTAACAGCAATCTTGGTTCCATCATGCAACTCTCCTTTGTACACTACTCCAAAACCACCTCTTCCAATAATATTCTTCTCGCTAAAATGATCTGTCGCTTGTCTAAGAACTTCAATTGAAACTATCACATTCCCACCCTCAAAAATCCGATGGTCACTGTTACCACCAGCTATCGATTTATGCAAACTTTCAATCCCGTCAACTTCAAGCCCCATAGCGTTCTTGATCAACGCACTCCCTCTGGACTGTTTCCCCATACTTCCAAAATTTCTATTCTGCTTTTTAATCTTATAAAGTACAAAAGACGAAACAGCAATAAAAACAATAGCTGCGATAATGATTCCTGCAATTATACCTCCCGAATTTCCACTAGAAGTGCTTCCACCCGATCCTGGACTGCCCCCAGTGCTAATTTCAGTTCCCAGCAGAGCATTCCCTGGCTTAGTTGTCAATTTCAAGGAGGACGGGAAGCTTGGAACTTCGCCAGATAGATTATTATTGGAAACATCCAGGACCTCAAGCTGTGTCAGTTTGGTCAAGCTATCAGGAATTGAACCCTCCAAGTTATTATCATTCAGGTACAGGTTCTGCAAAGAAGTTAGATTCCCAAATGCAGGAGAGATTTTACCGACAAAACTCTGCTTTGAAAAATTGATGGCGGTAATTTTCTTCCTTTGTGCATCACAGGTAACATAGGACCAACCAGCACAAGCATCATTCCCCTGCCATTTATCAGACAGACTTTCTGGATAGCCCAATGCTCTGGCAACCTCAAGCAACAAGTCAACCTGAGGATCACAGGGAACGCCGGCTTCTGCGCAGTAATTGTTGTCTTCATCATTGTTGGTGACCGTGGTAACAGTGCTGGGAAACACAGGGACACGCCCTTGTAATTTGTTGCTCGACAAAGATACGTTGACTAACTTAGGAAGTGAGACCAACGAGTCCGGCACAACCCCCGTAAGCAGATTATCTCTTAGCTGCAAGTCGAAAATGTTTTTGCATTTGGAGATATCCGGAATTGGACCCGTAAACTGATTCTTGTGTAGCCAAACCTGGGACAACTGGGTCATGGACGACAACACATCAATGGGACCAGTTAAACCTATAAGCTGATTATTAAGCCACAAGTTTTGGATGCTTAAATTCGCCATAGACGGCAAAGAGCCCGTCAGGTTATTATAACTCAGCCTCAGATTCTGCAAGCTGGGCAAGGACCCAAATATGTCAGGAATGGATCCAAAAAGATTGGCTTCGTTAGCCAACAACGAAGTGAGCCCGGTAGAGGCAGAAAGATCAAGAGGAAGTTCCCAAGGAGCGAGATTGCCGTTGCTCCCAATGCTCAGAATTTGCAGACTGGTTAGGCCTTGAAAACAACCGGCGGGGATGGAGGTGAAATTGTTGGAGTCAAGGGAAAGAATTTCCAGGGCCTTGAGATTGGCGAAGGAAGGGATTGCACCGGAAAGACGGTTGCTTTGAACTTCGAGGGTCTGAAGCTCGGTCAGGCTGGAGATTTCCGGCGGGAGAGTGCCGGAAACGCCTTGTTTCGTGAGAGAAATGGAAATGACGCTTTTCCTGGAGGCGTCGCATTTTACGCCCTGCCAGCTGCAAAATCCTGACGATGATTTTGTGGACCAACCGGAAGGCAACGGGGCGATGGAATTTGCAAGCTTCAGCATCACCGCGCCGTCCTCTGCGACGGCAGCCATCGAGACGAGGAGGAGAAGAAAAAGGCGGAGAAGGAGGAAGCCCATTGTGGAGAGCAGGTGAAGCGAGAGAAAGAGCGAGGAAAAAGAGAGGGAAAAGGCACAGAACAGCGAGATCTTGGTGCCTGAATTTCAGGTTGAGAGAATACGGAATTCACCTTTCTCTCTCTCTGTTTTTTTTTTTTAATTCCAAAATTGATTTTTTTTAAAAAAAATATAAATATCAGTAAATCATCGTTTTTTTTTTTTTTCATTTCGGATAATTTAATTACGGTACAAAATTCTTTCAGGTTTAGTGCATTGACACATGTTGCGGTAAGCCAAGTCATGTGAGAATTCAATGGATTTCGTGTTAAAAAACAAATGATAGTTGGCCTAGCCAGCAACTTTAAATGAGATGAGAAATTTTTGGATGAGAGCGGCTAAACATAACTTGCCACGCAAGCTTTGAATTAACGTAAGCCTCAAATCTTGAACGAATAAAATATAGAGCGAGCGCCCCGTAAGTTTTTGTTGGCAGAAATTTGCTTAAAATTAATATTTATTTATTTATTTATTTTATCAACTGTTGAGTTTACGAGCCATATCGCTGACAATGGAGTCGAGAGATTACCCTGAAATCTCTTTGTTTGTATTACATCGCAAATCTTCACAGACGTCCTGTTTGTGATTTTGCACAAAACAACGCGAAGATTTTAGGGGCTTTCGGGTGCACCGTCGCTCCCCCTCTTTCTTGGAGGCGGAACGTTATTTTTATTATTATTCTTCTTTTATAAAATAAAAAAATAAGGTTAATACTTAATAATTTTCTTTTATAATAAATTACATTAGTCATTTATTACTTTTTAAATTACGTAAAACTAGGTAAATAATTATAAAAATACAAATGAATAGACACAATTTCATCACTAAATTATAAATATTAATACATATTAACTATAACTAATGATTATGATTATATTTTTCGTATATATTTATCTGCCCCTTGAATTTTTATGTTTTTTTTTTAATTTCTCTTTATTCGGATAAAAAAAAAGGGTAGATATGTCGGGTGCTATTTGAAATGATTTGAGGTTATGCTAGCGGATGGGTGAACCTGTCAGGAGTCACAGAATCTAGTGTTTTGGGTTTTGAAAGGTCTCTCCCTCCCGCCCTCTTTTTTCAGCAATAACTTTCATCGTTCCACTGCAAGGTGTGACGGACGGGCTTATAAAACCGGATAGTGAGAGAAATATCTTTGATCATATAAATATGGATATTGTATATTTTAATAAATTATTTTTTTAAAAAAATAATTTTGTGATGAATAATATTAAAATCGACGTTAACTCTTATACAAAATATAAAATTCAACTCTTACATGGAATAAGAAAAGAAAGAGTAATGACGTGTTGACTCTTATTTTGATATTTCTTATCATATGTTTTTTATAGAAAAAATAAGTAAGAAGAGATTTTAATCTTTGATAAAGATGTCGATAAATTTAATAAGACAGAATCTAACAAATGACAAATAATATTAAAATTGACTCATTTCTTATTTTGGTGCATCAGTCAAGTTTTTTAATTTTTTTTTTAAAGAGTAGGTATAAGAAGCCCACGAGAAGAATTTTGTTTTATATAAACATGGTGACTGTGTACCCAATAAACTGCGTTTTAAGGGGAGACTAACGAAGCCGTGACAAAGGCCTCGGGTCTGCGGGCGAGCCTTTAAAGCTGAGCAGCCGGTGCCTAGCGGTCTTATTAAAATCGGATCGGACAGGTTGGCCGGCTCAATTTAATCATGAATCGGTCAATTTATCAATTTAATTTGATTCTAAAAAAACAGACAGAATTCAATCCCGTCAGAAAGAGGTCAAAATCGGTTAAACATTCGAGAAAATCGGTCCGATTACCGGTCACAGATACTAAAGATTATATTTTAATCTCATAACTTTATTTGAATTATAATTGAGTATTAAATTAAATTAAAATTTAATCATTAATTTATTTTTTTAGTTTGATGATTTACTCAGTTTTTAAAACATCGTTGTGGGAGTAGGCGCGGACCAGCACCTAGCAGACCCAAGAAATATAATACTTTTTAGAGTCACACGTCATCCTCTTTGTTTAGAACGACGCAAAAGAACGAACGACAATTTCGTCGCCAATTCGTCGTGGCAGCTCATCATAAATATTTCTGTTCTTTCTTCGGACGGCCAATAGTAACTATAAGATTGGACGACAGAAGACTAAACGACAACGCATGAGCCCCACTCGTTATGCCAACATATAATTTGTTTGCAATGCATCTTATGCTCACGACGGTCCTACCAGTCTGAAATCACTAGCCCCTTAAATATATGCATGTGGTTCGTATAGTCTGGTGAATAAAATAATATAGCTTGTAGTACATATATTACTTAAAAGTTAGTTAATGTTGACGCGTTGACGGGAGTCCTGGCTAATGCTATGTAACATATTGCAAGTACGGACTAAGTGCGAGGTAGCGAACTTGGACAAGATAGACAGCTTAGAGTACGAACCAAACTAGTACGTGTATACCGCGAAAATAAGGAAGACGTGAGTTGTACTTCCTAAAATGTGGGTTATGATGTAATGGATAGATTATGCACGTGAGAGAAGTGTTGGCCAAGGAAATCGGTGGCAAAAAGCTTCTTGATAATGGGAGAATATGGACTGTTGAAGTATGTAGGCTGACCAATTCTTGATTAGACGGCAAACTCTCTCTCGACATGGTAACACATAGAGGGATTGCCGGTAAAAAAACGTGATAACACTTATTAGGAATTTAAAATGAGTAGATTGTCCCGTTCAAGTAGCAGAAAGTATGTTAAAAGGATGTTATTAAGGGTATACTAACGTGAAACACGAAAATAATGCAAACAAGAGTACTTTCTTATATTACTAAACTATTTAATCATGTGTTTTCTAAAATATAATTAATTTTACAATTAAATTAAATTATGTAAATTTGAATAATGGAAAGTATTAATTATTAAATTTATAAAAAATATAAATAATTAAGAATTTATATATAAAAATAAAAATATGAGGCAAAAATTTTGATGAGAGAGAGTTTATAATTAATTTTTTTTATATTTTTATAAAAAATTAATAAAATATTTAAAAATTTTTTGTATGTATTGATTTTTTTTTTATAATTGTACAATTATGAGTATGTGAGTAAAACTATTTTACTTATATATACATATATTTGTATTTATATATTATTAAGAGTGAAAAAATAAAATGATGTATGAAATTAGTCTTGTGACTTTATTTATAATGATTTTTTTTTTACGAGTTAACTTTTATATAACTATGCTCACAAAAAGAGTATTTCAACTAAGAAAAACTTGCATTGTCAGGATGAATTTTTAATTAATTAATTTTATTATAATATTAATAATTAAAAAATATAATTAAGTAAATTTTATTGACATATAAAATTTTTATAAATCTTCTTATTTCAGACATATTATAAATTTTGTTATCTTCTTAATATTTGTTGTTTTACAAAATAGTTAAAATCACATAATTAAAGAGATAAATATAATATAAATTTATCAATATATAAATTTTTATTAATTTTATTTATATTTTTTATAAATATTATATCATATAATTTTTTTTATTTTTTTATTTTAAGTAGAATTTATTTAAAATTCTTTAATTACTCACATATAAAATTAATTTAATTTAATTGATATTTTAAATCAATTAAATTAATTTAATTTTAAATTAAATTAACAATTTTTATATTTATAATTATAAATTGCATTTAATATATTTTTTTATAAGAATTATTATATACTTAGATTAAAAACATATAATTTTTTTTAATAATTTTGATTATTTACCTTAAAAATAAAAATTAAAACATGTTATTAATTATTTTATATTCATAGTTCTCTATGATTATTTAGGTTAAATCAAATATATTTTTCTCTATTTTTATACAATTGATACTGTTTATATATATATATTTTATACATAATAATTACTAATTATTAATACATAATATGAATTTATATTCATTTAAGTCCATCCATCCGTCGTCTTGTAACAAAACTTTTTATTTTTTATTTTTAAAACGGTTTTATTAAAAAACACCAAATCCAATGCGGGAATCGGTGGAACCCATCTCTAGACATCCAACCTACCTGTATTATTGTCACTACACAGGGAAACGACCAGGATCCTTCATTGCAAAGCCTCCACCCAGCCAGTCTTCCCATTACCAAGAGCCTGCTTCTCGATCCATTTCACAGAAATTCCAAGAGTGAACAACATGGTGCAACCCCACTTCCTTCTTGTAACATTTCCGGCTCACGGCCATATAAACCCGGCCTTCCAGTTCGCCAAGCGTCTTGTGCGCCTTGGATCTCGCGTCACTCTCGCCACCACTGTCTATGCCAGCCGTCGCATGACCAACACTAGCTTCTCCGACGGACTGTCGCTTGCCACCTACTCTGACGGTTTTGATGATGGATTCGAGCTTGGAAGTGACTTAAGGCTCTACCTGTCCGAGATCAAGCGTTGCGGCTCCCAAACTCTCAGCGACCTAATCCTGGCCAGTGCAAAGGAAGGAGAGCCTTTTACTTGCGTGGTGGTGACGTTGATTCTCCATTGGGCTGCCGAGGTGGCGCACAGACACCGCCTCCCCACGGCTCTCCTCTGGGTTCAGCCTGCAATTGTTTTCGACATTTATTACTATTACTTCAACGGCTACGACAGTCTGTTCGCCAACTGCAATGATCCCACATATGCTGTTAAACTACCGGGTCTTCCGATACAGTTCACCCGTCGTGAGCTCCCGTCAGGGTTAAATCCTTCAAACCCTCCCGATCTCGCATTGCCGGAGTTCAAAGAGCAGATAGACGGGCTCAGCAAAGAAGCCAAACCCGTAATACTTGTCAATACTTTTGATGCACTGGAAGCCGAGGCCTTGAAAGCCATCGAAAAGTTCAATCCAATTGCAATCGGACCACTTGTCCCATCAGCCCTCTTGGATAGAGATGACCCGTCGGATACTTCATTTGGGGGCGATCTTATCGAAGGTTCAGTTTCAAAGGAGTACTACAATGAATGGCTAGACTCGAAGCCCAAGTCATCGGTGGTTTATGTATCATTTGGAAGCTATTCCATCTTGTCTGAGCCACAAATCCGAGAGCTGGCTCGGGGGTTGATTGGTAGCAGCCATCCGTTCTTGTGGGTGATTAGAGAAAAACAACAAGAAGAATTAGCAGTTGGAAAAGACGTAGAGGAAGAAGGAGATGTAGGTGAGGATCCCCTGTTGAATTACAGAGAGGAATTGGAACAACAAGGGGTCATTGTGCGGTGGTGTTCTCAGATAGAAGTTTTGTCACATCCTTCGATAGGATGCTTTGTGACGCATTGTGGGTGGAACTCGACTATGGAGAGCTTAGTCTCCGGAGTCCCGATGGTGGCCTTCCCGCAGTGGTCGGACCAAGGGACCAATGCCAAGTTGATCGAGGATGTCTGGAAGACGGGAATGAGGGTCGCGGCCAATGAGGAAGGGATCGTTGATGGAGAAGAGATCAGAAGGTGCCTGGATTCGGTTATGCAGAGCGGAGAGAAAGGGGATGAGATGAGAAGCAATGCCAAGAAATGGGAGCACCTGGCCAGAGACGCAGCGAAAGAGAGTGGTTCTTCTTACCAGAATTTGAAGACTTTTGCAGATGTCGTTAAGAGAGGCTCTTTTTCTCGCGACGTCCCTTCGCGATAAAGATGGAAGAATTTTTCTGAAAGCGAAATTCTTCTTCTCGCAAATTCCCTTCCATTACATTTGGGGATTAAAACGACAAATTCAGATGGATTGGGAAGTGAATAAAAATAAATAAATAAATAAATATGAGAGGATGTTTTTTATTTACAATGTTGGTTTGCAGCAATGTTTAGTTATAAACGATTTTAATTTTAAAGCCCTCACCCAAAAAAACAAAAAAAAAAAAAAGATGATGATTTTAAAGGAATTAAATCACACCGCCAAAGGCACCTCAAAGACTTGAGGAATCAACACTGTCCTTCCTCCTTTCCTGTTTTTTATATTCTTCCAAACAAATACAACGCAGGACCAACGCTGAAACAGTCCCATCATGCACACCACAATCTCTTACAATGATTTGACCTCAGGCTGGCAGGACAGGAAACTGTTTGGCGCCACAGTCACCTTAGCCTGTAAAAAAAAAAAAAATAAAAAAAAATTAAATTGTATGTTTTATGGTTTCATATTTGTGAAGCACTCGTTCTAATTAAACTTTTTCATCTTTGTTTTTCTCTCGTCCAAAAAAATCGGATCCATATATTATAACCCGACAGATTAGCAGATAATTGGTGGACAACAACAACCACTCTTCCACCCTCATATGAACCCACGAATGGTCGTTAACAAACTAATTTGATTCAAATCCGAATTTCCCTACCCTTCCGTTGACTCCGAGATAGCAAAATAAGAAAATATAGCGTGATGAAAAAAACAAAAAAAAAACAAACAAAAAAAGAAAATTTGGCTCATAACCTTTAGCCTTTAAAGATTTTTACTCATTGTTATTATTATCTTTTTAAATTACTCTTCACGTTTTGTTTCGCACTTTTTTTTTTTTTTAAAAATCATTTTTAAATATTTTTACGTTATTTTTATTACATGACAATCCATATAACACTATATCATTTTAATTTTATCAAATTAGAGGTCACGAGTCAATAATTTTAAAATAATATAGTAATAAATTGTTTAAAAATTTTAAAAATAAGAAATCAATTTTAAAGAACCCAAAAAAATATAAAAATAAGAAATTAATTTTAAAAAATATAAAAAAAATTCTTAAAAAGTTATCATAATAGAAAAAAAATTATGAAAATTAATAATTAATTTTGATTAATACAAAAATTCTGAGAAATCATAAAAACAAAAATAAATATGAAAAATATAAATTAATTTTAAAAAATTATGTGTCCACCTCATTATCACTAACTTTAACATAATACTTACTTGACAAATACGGTCTACTTCTCTTCCCAGAAGAATGGTAGGTTAAGAACAAAGGTGTTAACCATTTGAGAATATAATTAATAGAGGTTAAGAAACTAATAGATCAAAATTAATTTTTATTTGTTAGAAATTTTTAAATTAATTTTTATTTGTAAAATTTATTTTAGAATATTTCAAGATTAATTCCTATTTTTTAGAATTTTTTTCATAGTTTTTAGACATATTTAGAGTTTTTTTTTTTCTAAAATTTTCTAAATTAATTTCTCTTTTTATAATTTTCTTCTCTTTATATAAATTAATTTACTTTTTATTTTTTAAAATTAATTTCTAATTTTATAATTTTAAAAAAATTTCAATTTTTTAAAATTAATTTTTTTATTTTAAAAAAATTATTGATGTGGCCTCTGATTTGACAAAATTGAAATGATATAGTGTTACGTAGACTACTGTATGGTAAAAATAATAGAAAATTAACAAAAAAAAGTGTAAAAGAGTGACAAATGAAATGCAAAAAATAAATTATAAAAAATAATAAATAATTTAAAAAAATTAAAAGTCGTGAACGAAAAATTTCTTTCAAATATATAATAAACAAACCGGCAATGTTCATTTAACAGTGATATCATTACTATTTTGTCCATTCACTTTTTTTTTTTTTGTTTTTTTATTTTTAATTTGCTTTGTGTAGGAAAAGGAAGACCATCGGCATTAAGTTCAGAGAATCTCCAGTGCCCACCATCTCTCAATAGTCACATGTCTCTCAACAACACACACGTAGCTGCTCTTCCCATGGAACGTAATTTCGAGCTAAGAAATAAAGGCAGCCAAAAAAAAAATCAGCTACCAATAGAATCAACTATCTTTTTTCACGAGGGACAAAATCACACGTTTGATAAAGCTAGATGGAAAATAAGGTCCGAGAGATTAAAAGATTGTAAAAAAAAAAAAAAAAAAAAAGAGTTCTTTTATTTTTTTAAAATAATTTATTGATAAAAAATATTTATTAATTTATTTATAAAAAATAAATTATTTTTAAAGATTAACTATATTATTAAACAATATTATTTTAAATTTAGTTATTGCAGAATAAAATTTAAAAATAAAGTCAACATTTTTAATATAAATTATAAAAAAATATTTAAAAAACATTAACTAGCACCTCTCGAGATAGAACTAACTTTTGCACTAAATAACTAAAAAAAATTATTACAGTGATATAGTTGACTTGTAATTTATAATTTATAATAATAAAATTGACTAATAATTAACAAAATTAGTGATAATTTAAACGTGAATTTTTTATTTCTCTAACTCGCATTTTTTTCTCCCTCACGATTCATAACTTGCGTGAAAAATAATTTTTATTTGATATATTTTTTAAAAAAGTTGCAATTTTTTAACTTTATAATTATTTTTTATTAATTATATTTTTTCAATCTTTCTAATATAAAAAATAAAGAAAATAATTATAAAAAAATTACCCTAAATATAAGAGAGGCTAGAGAGAAAAAAAAAAAAGATTTTGGGTTCATCAAAAGTAAGAAAATTTTAACAGTTACCGGCCTCTCATATTTAAAAACATTATAATATTACTTGTTTTGAATATATCCCGTCAAAAAAAAAAAAAAAAGCTAAATATCAAGTGATCAGAATTTGTAACGAGGGGGCACAGAATTAAGAAAAAAAAAAAAGGAAAGCGAAAGGAACTTGTAAATGAAATGATTTTTTTTTTTGTATTATTTCTTTATGTAGTATGAAATTATAATACTTTATAATCTGTTTGGCATCTGTAGCCATGGTTGGCACAACATTTTTGGAATTGCCAACCTTCACTTCTGAGTTCAAAAATTTAGGTAAATAGAAGTTGCTTGAAGAATTACTTTATAATTTATCCTGGGTTAGTTGAGAGCTTGCTTGGGGACGTGCAGGAAGCGAGTAGATAATTTGGCCAGAATTGAGACAAAGCAATAATCTTTGTCATGAAGGGACATCATCGGAAAGAGGGCCTCCGGTGGCGACATCCACATCGACGATTCCTCGGCGTTGCTTCTCATCTCATCCCCTTTTCCTCCACCTTGCAAACCCTGATCCAGGCACCTTCTGATCTCATCTCCATCGACGATTCCTTCCGCATTGGCCACAATCCTCACTCCCGTCTTCCAGACATCCTCGATCAACCTGGCATCGGTCCCTTGGTCCGACCACTGCGGGAAGGCCACCACCGGGACTCCGGAGACTAAGCTCTCCATAGTTGAGTTCCACCCACAATGCGCCACCAAGCATCCTATGGAAGGATGCGACGAAACTTCTATCTGAGAACACCACGGCACAACGACCCCTTGTTGTTCCAATTCCTCTCCGTGATTCAGCAGGGGATCCTCGCCCACATCTCCTTCTTTCTCTTCATCTTTCCCCTCTGCTTTTTCTTGTTGTTTCTCTCTGAGTACCCACAAAGAACGGATGGCTACAAGCAAGCAACCCAAGAGCCAGCTCTCGGATTTGTCGCTCAGACAAGACGGAATAGCTTCCGAATGATACATAAACCACCGATGATCTAGGCTTTGAGTCTAGCCATTCTGGGAAGTACTCCTTTGAAACTGAACCTGGGATAAGATCGCCAGCAAATGAACTTTTCAATGGCATTCAAGGCCTCGGTTTGCAGTGCATCAAAGGTATTGACATGTATAATGGGTTCGGCTTCTTTGCTAAGTCCACTATCTATCTGCTCTCTGAACTCCGATAATAGAAAAACATTCGAAGGAATCAACAATGACGGAAGCTCAGGCCCGGTGAACTGTACTGGAAGACTGGGCAGTTCAACAACATGTGTGGGATCATTGCAATTAGGGAACAGATTATCGTAACCGTTGAAGTAATAGTAACAAATGTCGAAAACAATCGCAGGCTGAATCCAAAGGAGCGCCGTGGGAAGGTGATGTCTGCGCGCCACCTGCGCGGCCCAAGCAAGAATCAACGTCACCACCACGCAAGTAAAAGGCTTTCCTTAGTTCCCAGCGGCAAGGATTAGGTCGCCGAGGGTTTTGGGAGCCGCAACGCTTGCACTCGAACAGGTAGAGCGCAGGGTCATCTCCGGGCTTGAACCCATCATCGAAACCGTCGGAATAGGAGGCAAGCGACATGGTCGTCGGAGAAGTAGGTTTTGGCCACGCGACGGCTTGGCATCGACGGTGGGGGCAATAGTGACGCGGGATCCAAGGCGCGCGAGACGCATGGCGAGCTGGAAGGTGGGGTTGCGCAACGGTGATCCCACGATAGTAATGACCGACGCGTGACAGTAGATGGAGGGCGACCGTGGAGTGAGGGCTTTTAATGACAATTTGTCATCCAAACGATGACGTCTGGGGTGACGCTTTAGAGTATCCAACCTCGGTTGCTTTTGTTTGACTCCCAGACACGGCACTGGACTGATTGTTATTTTGCCTTGCATTTTGTTGCCTCCGTTCACGTTATTATCTCATTAATTCCTGCACGCCGTCGAGCTATTTATTAAGACCTTTTTTTTTATATAAAAAAAATAACAAATTGAACATATATTTTTTTTTTCAACTAATTACGAAATTTTTGTTTAATTTCAAAACAACACATTATACAGTCAACTCTCTAATATGACACGTCAGTGTATCAATCATAGATCAACGATGGCTAGTTTATCTATTTGTCAAGTGATTCGGCTTTAAAAAAAAAAAAAATTCTTTTTCTTTCTTTCTTTCTTTGGCTAAAGTTAATTAGATAGTCCAAATGGACAATCCAATTCTCCTGTAAATTTTTGTCGGGGTCATCTTGTTGGATCCGATGTATAGCTCTAGATTTCGACATTCCGTTTGAAACAAACACATCCATTCAAACACACCTGCCCATGCCTCGTTCATCCTTTAATTACGGTGCGACGTTCTATTATTATATTTTTCTGTTTGGGAGCGATTTTATCATTCGAAGATTTGGATAAAGGATCCCCATACAGTGATTTTTGTTTTTTTTTTTGGTTTTTGGTAAATATTTTATTTTATTTTATTTTATTTTTTTGTTAAAAATCAGTGAATAGGCAACTAAATTAACAAAATGTACAATAACCTTAAAAGAATGTGTAATGAATTTTAAAAATATTGATTAACATCTAATTATATATCTTTTTGATTTTAATTGCACATTTTGTTGTCTTGATTGCATAATATACTATTTTGGATTAAAAAAACTCAAAATTTCGAATTTAAAATTTTATTTTTTATTAATTGGAATCCATTTTTTGATTGGTTTAAGGCAAAATTATCCGGCCATAAACCTTCTTTGTTTTTGTTTCACGACTGTATACTAAATCTTTACTGTTACGGCACCAATGCGTGTTGGTGTTTAGGAACATAAATTTAAAAACTCAAAAACCTAATTTCCAATATCTCCTTCTCTCTTCCACACGCTCCCACCCATCTCTCCCGCACTTTGATTTATTTTGGTTTCGTTTTGATTTTTTGAGGTCTAGAAATGGATACCTTCGGTAGAGTTTAGGATTATAACAATCGCTTACCAAGAAGTTTCGTTTGCTCGTTTGGCTTCCAGATTTGGCTTTGGACTTGACCGGTATGTTTCATTTTTTAACGTCATTATATCATATTTTAATTCTAATTCGAATCTCCGTTAGTTAACAGCACTAATCACTCCATTAACTCGGGGCTTTGTTTCGTGCCCAGTAAAAACGTCTCAATTAGCTCTAAAACTTGAAATGAAGCCTGAGATTCAAACCGTAAACCTCACACTTGTAGTTAAAATTTTCCCTCTACCCCAATTAGACAAAAAAAGGAAAAAAAAATAAAAATAAGGGAATTTGTTTGTTTGGAATTTCCATAAATAGAATCCAAGAATGTCTCCAATCCATATCGAAGTTTCCCAAGCAGCGGCCAATGTCTTTTCATTAACATGCCAAGTACCTATAACCAAGTCATACTTCCCATAGGACTTGTTCATCAATCTTGCTCAGCTCCTGATCATCGAGCCGCTTCCAGGTCATGATCCTCTCCAATCCTGCCCATGATTTGTCACCTTTCCCAAGCTCTGCTAATATGACCCTTGCTCTCCGCGGCCACCCAGCCCTTCCATAACCATGGTAGCCAAAGCCTCCACCATAACAAAACCATATGCCATTCAAATTGCCACAGAAGTCATTGTTGTGATCGTGACCCATGAACACAGCCTTCACATCTCCCATGGATACAAAGGTCCGTAAGACTCCTGAATTCACTGACGAACAGGCCACGGCTTCCTGAAAGTGGCCTATAGTTTTTTGATGGTATAGGTGTCGAACTTCTGGAATTGGGATATGGAAGAAAGCCAATGAAGGAGGTCTGAACAAGGGTAAAGCCTCTTCCAAGTGATTTTGTTCCTGCTTTTGGCCCTGTTAGTTTGTGACCTGCAACATGTTAATGAAATCTGAATCTAGAAATCTCCCTCATGGGAATGAAAGAACATCAAACTGGTCAGACCATCTAGGAGAGTTAAATGAAGAAGAGTTTTCAATACTTTTGAAAATTGCAGTAAATAATTTACCGCCACAAAGGCAGCTTGTGGTGTCTTTTCACTTATCCTGCAAAATTACAAGAAAAATCCATGCAGTGTTCTCGCAAAACAGAATAAAAAACAACTTTGTCGTGCATGACCCTGCGGTGGGGGGGGGCATTTCAAGATTGATTGAAGTTTGGGTAGGGATTCATCAGAGTTTAAGAAATTAAATTTGGACTACAAGTTAGAAACTAAAAACTGATTACATTGGGAAAATTTGTAACTGAAAATTGAAATCAAACTACTAGCATCACATTAATAGGGTTGAAAAATTGGTAGCATTGCTCTATTAGAAGAGGAATTACTCATAGTGCAAGAAAGCATCAGACTCTCTGGGTAGCAACAACACTATCCCTTAACTTATTCACTCATCAAATGCAAGCAAAAGAGTACATAATCCCTCCATATAGATGCCGCAGCCCTTCTCAGCACATTTGAAATTGCAGAAACAACCCTTACCCCCTAATAATGCAGGAACACTGAACCAGGACGTAATTAAACAGTGAACATGAGACTACATCAAGAAAAGAGACATTTAAGAATCTTGTAACTTCGAATTGTGGTCTTGATCTGGTAAAACAATTTTGTGTTACAATGACAAACTGTTTCAATATTCCTAAAATATTAGGAGGTAAAAGGTTTTTCTTCTTTTCCTTTCAAGACGTGCTCAGGAGGAGCTGTCAGCTCTATATTTACGGGTTAAGTAATCTTTTGCTCCAAGTTAATGAATGAATTCACTTAGAGGATACTCCTAATTCTTGAATGCTTGTTGTGTGATTCCTAAAAGCTCTTTTCTTCACAGAGTTTAATATTTTCATTATTCCTTCAATATATTCACATCTAAATTTCAAAATTTAATCAAAACCAATTTATCAAACTTTAATGAACCCTAATCTTATGGTCAATCTACTTCAAGTAATCATCCCTGTCCTCAACACTAACCAAAAAAACAATGAATAGATGTGTAGAGACCTCAAGTATGAGAAGTGAAGGGAAGAGATGGGGCTTATTCTATAATCCTGGTCAAATAACTTCAGATTGTATAAAAAAGATAACTCATCCCTCCCCTTTCCATAATAAGACAATTGTTGCCAATAAGCTAGAAAAAATGCAGCAAAATATGAGTGCAGTTTATTATTGTTCAATTAATCACACCTGATATCTGTTAGAAACTCCATGAACCCATTGAAGTTGAGATTCCTTAATCCATCCATAAGTTTGTGCTCCTTGCATAACCTCTCTGTCTCCACTGTCAAGAAAGTACAGATTGAGGACACTGGTGTTTGCCAAATGGGAACCTGGCGAACCATATATTGTAAGGTCATAATTCCCAAAGCCATCAATGTCCCTTATGATGTGTTCTTTGCCAGCACCAGGGGGATCTTCAGTGGATGGATAGGTTTGTGACACGGAATAATCCATTAAGGAGATGAAAGACATCAAGTCTTCACGAGTCATGGTAGATTCTTGGTCATGGTTTCCTAAGACTGCCGCCCATGGAACTCCAGATTCTGTGGCTGGACCAAAGGCACGAAGGAGAGATTCAGCTGCATCAGTAGTGCTTGTCCCAAAGATGTTATCTCCTAATTAAAAGAACTGCCAATTAGTAATTGAGAGCAAGTGTTAAGGATCTGACTAACACACCAAGAGCTCCAGGGATGTTGGAGTGCATGAGATCTAATCCTTCAAATTGATAAGTGAGTCAAACCCATGTGCCATACCATAAGCAGGCCCCACAAAGGACCAAAACACAGCGTGTTGGCGGTGTTATCTTTTATTGGGGCAGGAGGGCGGGGAAGCGGGGGAGGAGTTGGGGATGTGGGTGGGGAAACAATTGTTCTCCATCCTTAACACAGCTATTCAGTTGCAGTCTCATTAAAGTTCCTTACTTTCAAGCAGAAGCTGGCACAAAGAATCAGAATCCATATAAAAAACAGAGCCAATTGATGACTACCGGCGTAATCTTAGAACAGTCAATCGAAATATATCAATAAACCCCCCAAAACCATTGGGATAGCCATCAGAACTGCCAAACTAGAAATTTCTTGTTCAGCCACTAACATTAAATGCTTTTATGTTGCGCCCCAAGGCAAGACGGCACTCGAAAAAATGTTGGTGCTCAAAAATTTTGGACCAGCAGATCTTGCAAATAGTGGACCAAAATCCAAACTTGAATGAATCATTATTCAAAAATTTCCTCATATAGAGAGTATGTCCTCCATAGGTATTACAAGAAACGACCCAAAACCATAAACCAAAAGCAAAAACACAAGGGGAATGCTAAAGATTTGAAAATTCAGAACAACAGAAATGGAGTGTACACACCAGTAAAAGCAATAAAATCTGGTTTCTCATGCTGGATCATCCTATTCAGAAAACGAGTGGTGTTGAGATCAGAACAGTAATCGAACTCAGAAGACAACACATCTCGGCACCGGGTCAGCAACCCTGTCCCGTAATGCATATCAGCAACCTGTTTGATGCTCAAAATCAATAGAACCACATCGATATCGAACCCATATACTAAAAACAATTGAAAAAACATTAAGAACGAGACAACCCAGAAAGAGGCTAACAAAAACCTGTAGGATTTTGAAAGTTCCATCAGAGCGGAAGCGAAGAGGAAGATCTGAAGATGACCTCTTGACGTGAAGCTTGTGGTGTCCTAACAACAGCTTCTGCGCGATTTGGGTGTCAAAAAGGAATAAAATGCTAAAGATTGAGACGAGATAGAGCAGGCAGTGCCTCCATTTTGCTGTTCGAGGTTCCATCGGTTTCTCTTCTTACCTAGACTGGAAAATACGTCAAGAGAGCTTCGAAGCAAGTACTGTGTGCTACCCCCCCCCCCCCGGGGCTATTAGCTGCGAGGAACGACGCGATCGGGTGCGGGGGAAAATGGTTGTTTGGAGATGTGGTAAAAAATAAATTAGGTTATTCGTAAGTGTATTTATTTATTTATTTATTATAATTTAATATTTAAATATTAATAAATTTAAATAAATTTTTTATTTAATTTTAATATTAATAAATTTAAAATTAAATAATATATATTTGATACAAAATTTTATTTTATATTTAAGAGTAAATCACATTAAAAATATTAAAATTCATATAAATATATAAAAAGTATGTTAAATTATTAACTAAATAATTATTCAATAATAATAAAAAAATACTCTTACAATTTATATTAATTTTTTTTTCTGTCTTACGCTGCATACATGTTATAATTATAATTGAACAAACACTATCACAACTCATAACAATTTTATGCTTTTTTTTTTTTCCTCTTACAGTACACACATGTTACAATTGATGCACACTGGCAGCAAGAGATACTGCAAAGTCGGCAGGAAACTATTTGCAGAGTTAATTAGGAGCAATTGAATGTCGCAAAGGCATCAATGAAAGAGAGAGAGAGAGAGCGAGGAGGGGAAACCTCAAAGCCAATAAAAAAAGAAAGAAGTAAATTATTTAGATTAAATTGATTGATTATATTTTTTTGGAACGATTATAGATTCCAATTGATAGAAAAATCTGTGACATATAATTAGCGGGCTGAGTATAACCAAATTTGAATGCATTCCAAAATTTAGAGAAAAAAAAAAATTCCTGAGTTGACAAACTTTCCAACAAGAAAGCATTTTCGTCTGGGGATTGTGGATATGTGACCAATGCTGGAAGAATATCATTAAGGCCCCATAAAATTATCGTTATATTGAGGGAAATTATCGCTAAAAGCTCATATCTTTCTTATATATATATATATATATATATATATTAAAAAATATAAAATTTATAAAAATTAAAAAAATTACTTTTATTATTGGGTTTTGGACCTTTGGAAAAAAAAAAAAAACGTGGAAGAGATTAAGGTTAAATGCGAGAGAGGACGGGATGTGTGGCCAAAGGAAATGGATGATACACAGGCTCTGCGAACCTTCTGCAGAATAACTGCGTGGGAATGGAAATCTAATGGCAATAAGGATAACCGAATCGTCTTCTTCAAAACCCTAATCCCAAAACCCTTCCCAAATTCCGTAAGACCCTTCCCAAATTCCGTAAGACCCATCCCCCACCGGTCATTTTCTCTCTGTGTTTCCCAGCAACATGGTGTCTCTGCTCAAGACAGTTGCACAGCAGACCACACAACCCTTCTCGTTGAGAGCTACTATGAACACCAGAGTCTCAAGGCCCTGGTTGATAAGCTCAAAAAGAAGGCCTCTTGCCCTTTGCAAATCCTTGAGGATGATGGGGATTGGTCCAAGGACCACTTCTGGACTGTTATTAGATTTCTTCAACATTCCTCAAGGTCCAAGGAAATTCTTCAGGTCCCCTCTCTCTCTCTCTCTCTCTCTCTCTCCCACCACCCCCAAGAGCAATGGATGCACATTCTGTTGGATATTTTATGGTAGTTGGTTTATTAGATATTTGTATTGTGAGCTTCGGATAAAACAGATAACAGATGAAAATTCTGGTTTTCCCACATGTTTCTAGTCTCCCTATCGCTTTCTTTTTTCCTTTAGTTTAACCGGAACGATGCAAAAATGTGCATTACATATCACCCCCTTTGTGTTTATATATCTTTTATTTTTATCAGCAACTAGAATGGTTTTTTTTTTTTTTTTTTCTGGTTTTGGTTAAGATTGTTAATGTTGTGCGAATATAAAGTTGGGAACTTTTTGGCAGGTATTTGATGCGTGGAAGAATAAGGAGATATCAAGAAATAACGAATTTAACTTTGAGAAGATAATGGTTGTGTTAGGAGAAGAGGGTTTAATGGAAGATGCTGCTTCGGCCTTTTTAGAGATGAAAAGTTTGGGTTTTATCCCTTCACTGCAGATTTACAACTCTTTGATTCATGGTTATGCGAGAAGTGGGAGGTTTGATGATGCTCTTCTTTGCCTTGATCAGATGAAAGAGATCAATTTGTCTCCAGAAAGTGATACCTATGATGGCTTGATTCAAGCTTATGGGAAGTATAAAATGTATGATGAGTTGGGTATGTGCCTGAAAAAGATGGAGCTGGATGGGTGTTCGCCTGACCAGATTACCTATAATTTGCTTATCAAAGAGTTTGCACAAGGTGGACTGCTTACCAGAATGGAAAGGGTATATCAATCAATGCGAACAAGAAAGTTGAATTCAGAGTCATCTACATCAATTGCAATGCTAGAGGCTTATGCAAACTTTGGCATTGTGGAAAAGATGGAGAAAGCTTTAAGAAGAGTGAGGCACTTCAAAGCTCTCCTGGAGGATGATTTGGTAAGGAAAATAGCTTGTGTCTACATCAAAAATTATATGTTTTCACGCTTAGATGACTTGGGAGATTATCTTGCTTCTAGAACTGGTAGGACTAATATTGTCTGGTGTCTCCGCCTGCTCTCTCATGCTTGTCTTTTGAGTCGAAAAGGCATGGATTCTGTTGTTAAGGAAATGGAAGGAGCAAAGGTTTCTTGGGATGTGACAATTGCAAACATAATCTTGCTAGCATACTTGAAGATGAAAGACTTTACACGCTTGAGAGCCTTACTCTCAAAGTTGCCAAACTATTATTTGAAACCTGACATAGTTACTGTTGGAATTCTATTTGATGCAAATAGCATTGGCTTTGAAGGGACCAAGACATTGCAGACATGGAAAAAGATGGGTATTCTTTATAAATGTGCTGAAATGAACACGGATCCTCTGGTGCTTGCTGCATTTGGAAAGGGCCAATTTGTCAGAAATTGTGAAGAGGCTTACTTCTCGCTTGGACCAAAAGCTAGGGAGGAGAGAAGTTGGACATATCACAACCTTATTCATTTAGTGACCAAGCACAATGAAGGCACCCTCAGTTTGAAGGAGAGTTGAAGGAAACCCACTGTTGAGATTCAAGATGTGCTAGTTGTATTTCATCAATCTTAACGTAGCTGAAATGGCTGTTTGCACTGCACAACTTAAAGCAACTCTTCCTTGCATGGGAAGCATAGAAGGTCTGCTTCTGAGGCACCGATGTAATTTTTTTTTCACTGAAACTGGTTATATGAGAAGATTTGGATTGTGGATAAACTGTTTCTTCTGGGGTCAATACCAATGTGCTTGATTATACCATTGTGCTGTGATGCTTACTGGCTGCACAAGCATGCTCCAATCAGGTGAATAAAAGTGCAGCAACTAAACCTTTTAACTTGATCTTACCAAACTGAATTTTGGATGGCTTGTGATAATAAATCAAGAGTAGAAAGGGCCTTCTAAATTTGCAGTTTTGGTAATTGGATGGTGGTTTTGGGTCAACACAACAGCAAGATTGAGGCTCCCCTACTGCATTTTCTGTGAGAAGAAAATGGCCATTTTGTGATTTCATCAATTGGAGTTGCTTGCTTCATGGAGGACTAGAATTTGAGTTGCTTCCCTGTTCAAGAATCCCTTCTTCGCACACCACCTTCGATGGTGCCTTGGATGGAGAGGAACTGATACATCATCTTACATCATCGAATGGCCGAATGGCCGGAACTTTTTCCTCTCTTCCCCAGTTTGGAGGTCGTTTCTTGTTCTTCGGCATCTGCTTCTTCAATTTTTCTGGTCCTGCGTTCCACCATTTCCGTGACTTGCACTTTATTTATTTGCTCTATCTCGGAGTCCCATAAATCATACGATTGGAAGTGTTACCAGGTTTTAACCACGATGGTCCTAATTGACCGAATCCCACTTTTTTCTCTACGTGAGTAACGCCGTAAAAGAAATCTTATTCTCGGACTCGATGGCTGATCAAAAGAATAAAAATTACCGATATAATATAAAATATTTAATATATAATCTAATTTTTTTTTAATATTTATATTTATGAAATCTTGAAATGAGGTAGGTTTTAACATAAATTTCGAGTGTCGAGCAAAGTCCGGACAAGGATTTCATTGTATAAGTCATTATTAATTATCAGAAAAAAATTCACGTGCACGTAAAAGCCGACAAGATTTCACTTTGTAAAGGTAAAAGTTAAAGAAAAAAAAAGAAAAAAAAAAGAGAGAAACAACTCATAACTCATTGATGCGTTGCTGGTGAAGACTTGAAAACAGGAAAACGAAACCTTGTTGTTATTATTTACGATTGGTCCTCTCGCTCTCTCTCACTTTCTGTCTCTCAACGGGTTTGCGGTTGCGCTGACCCCGAACGCAGTGTTCCTCGGGGTCGCCCATCACTCAGATATTCAACTACAAAACGAAACAAATTGGAAGGACAAAGAAGCAGTTGACGGAACGAAATTGACGACGTTAAAAAAGTAAAATTGGAACCTTGTAGTGCGAGGAATTCGAACGATGTCGGAGATGGCGAACACAGATCCGGAAGGGATCGACGGGGTTCGGATGACGTGGAACGCCTGGCCGCGCACGAAGGTCGACGCCAGCAAGTGCGTCATCCCACTCGCCGCCTGTATCTCCCCGATCCGCCAGCATCCCGACGTACTCACGCTCCCTTATGCTCCTCTCCGCTGCAAGATCTGCTCTGCCGTCCTCAACCCCTTCGCGCGCGTCGATTTCGCCGCCAAGATCTGGAACTGCCCTTTCTGTTATCAGCGCAGCCACTTCCCTCCCCACTACTCCATGATCTCCGAAACCAACGTCCCCGCCGAGCTCTACCCGCAGTACACCACCGTGCAGTACACCCTCCCGAACCCTAACGTCAATCCCAGCCACCCTGATGTCTCCCCACCGGCGGCTTCCCCTGTTTTCGTGTTCGTGCTCGACACGTGCATGATCGAGGAGGAGTTTGGGTTCGTGAAATCGGCGTTGAAACGCGCGGTCGGGCTGTTGCCCGAAAACGCGCTTGTCGGGTTTGTCTCGTTTGGGACACAAGCGCATGTTCACGAACTGGGGTTTTCGGATATGTCAAAGGTTTATGTTTTTAGAGGCAACAAAGAAATTACAAAGGATCAGATTATGGAGCAATTGGGGCTTGGCGTTCCGGGGGGCCGAAGGGTGGCTGCTGCGGCATATCAACAGAAAGGGATGATGCAAAACGGGTTTCCGAGTTCAGGTGTGAACCGATTCTTGCTGCCGGCGTCTGAATGCGAATATACGCTCAATTCGGTGTGTGTTTGATTTGTTTTTGTGTTGGTTTGTTTCCAATACTAGATCCTGGTTTGATATGTAATTTACTCATCTGAGAGAGCTTTATTTCTCAATTATAGCTTTTGGATGAGTTGCAAACCGATCAGTGGCCAGTTTCTCCTGGAAGTCGTGCCTCAAGGTGCACAGGAGTGGCACTGAGCGTGGCAGCAGGATTGCTTGGCGCTTGTTTTCCTGGGACGGGGGCTAGAATTATAGCTTTAGTTGGTGGTCCGTGCACAGAAGGGCCTGGCACGGTAATGCCTTTTATATTTTTGTGTGCAAAATTTATAGTCTCTCTCTTTTTCCCCCCTCTCATTGATTTCAGTGTGTTGTCTGCCTTATTTGGTGCCATGTTTTGTTATATGTAGCTTCTATCTTGTTTTCTTAGTGGCATCTAAATCTCTCATGACAATTTCATGTCTTTTACTGTCTGCTTACACAAAAATTTTAGCAACACATTGGGCTTATGCTCTCCTCTCTTGGAAAGGTAACTGCTTTAGTGGACTTTTCAGTAGTGAAGATTGAAGTTATTTCCCCACGTTGTAAAATTAAAAAAAGTGTCATACTGTACAGGGCTCTCACATTGTAGCTTGTTCTGCATAACAACCATGAAGATGTTGATTATTTTTAAGTTTTGCAGATTGTTTCAAAAGACCTGTCCGATCCAGTCCGTTCCCACAAGGATCTTGATAAGGATGCTGCACCATATTTTAGAAAAGCAGTCAAGTTTTATGATAACCTGGCAAAGCAGCTTGTCAGCCAGGGTCATGTCCTAGATGTCTTTGCATCTGCACTTGATCAGGTTTGCTACTCAGTTTTTCCTGTTATGTCATTTGAATGTCTTTGATGCATTTATTGCTTGGCCTGCCCAATGTTGCAGTGGCAGAGAGGTGCACCAATTTCGAGTGGGTTTTATTTGTAATGGATATCTATCTATCTACAATATTCATGTCAATAGTCCTTTTAATACAATCAATCTCCTTTGATTGAAGTAAAATGAAAATTCTTACTACTAGAATGAATCTCAGTCAGTCCTCTAGACTATACACTCATAACTAAGACACAATGTATGTGCAATTTGAGAATCTCTAGATCTGATATACATAGTCACCAGATTGCTTGGCTTGGCATATATGTAATAATGTTGATGTCTCTAGGGATAAAAAATTGCATTGAGCACTTTTGGTTTTGAACACTTCTGGAATCAAATTGGGAGAGATTATTGAATAAACTCTCTATTAGTATAGGTTAAAAAAAGGGCGTCCCAATACACGAAGCTCCCATATTAGTGGGGTCTATTAGGATAGGTTCAGTTTCCAAACTAACTCATTGGTGGAAACTAATTGTTCTTCAGTTCTTTGCCACTTATTCCCACGGGGAAAAAAATATAGAAATAACCTCTTAAACAATGAGATTGTTTTTTGAACCCTACACTTATGCAAGTGTTGTTTTCTTTAGGTTGGGGTTGCAGAAATGAAGATTGCAGTGGAGAGAACTGGTGGTCTTGTTGTTTTGGCAGAAAGTTTTGGACATTCTGTGTTTAAGAACTCATTCAAGCGTATATTTGAAGATGGGGAACAATCTCTAGGCCTTTGTTTCAAGTGAGCTAATCATCATCATACCATAGATTATGTGAACTTTGGTTCTTCATCATGTTTATTTAAGTTTCCACATAATTCAGGTAAATATGGTAGCTTGGACTGCTGCACCTGCTTGTGTCCCTGTGCTTGCAATTTGTGTTATGTGTGTTTGTCTCTGAACAAATATGCAGTAATGTCAAGAATTATTGGACGCTGCATCACTTGGTTTGATCGATGATTGATTTGAATTTTTGGCACAAATTGTTGCACACATTTCTCCAGTAATAAGCCTTGAGTTTTGCCGTATTGCTGTTGTACTTGTGTGCCTGCCAACAATCCATGCTCTGATTATATTTGTACATTTTATTGCTTTGGACCATTCTTTGACACTGATATAATTTCTTATCCATTTGCAGTGGAACACTTGAGATCAACTGTCCAAAAGACATTAAAATTCAGGGTGTCATTGGACCTTGCACATCTATGGAGAAGGTTGAAACATTTTTTTTCTATAACCTTATTTATTTTTGCTGTTTCGACTAACTTGGCATAGGAAATCTTACCATTTTTTTTTTTATAAAAATAATTACTTTGTGCCATTCTTTTTCTGTTTGGTGTCTGGGTAAATATTGTATTGTACTCATTTGTATGGGCATCAGCACTCTATTTAACTACTGCCTTGCAGAAAGGCCCTAATGTTGCTGATACTGTCATTGGAGAGGGGAGTACCATAGCCTGGAAGATGTGTGGTCTTGACAAGAGTACTTGTTTGACAGTCTTCTTTGATCTCTCATCAAATGAAAAGTCAAATGCACTTGGAACTATAAATCCTCAGTTATACTTACAGTTCCTTACAAGGTACGCTGGATGATGACACTGTTCTAACAACTACTTGAACACTTTTTATTCCACTGAACTAACTAGATCTGCTTTTATAGTTTGCATTTTGATCAGGTTCTGACCATTTTTTTTCCCCTCTCAAGTGCAGCTATCAGAACCCTGAAGGTCATACACTACTTCGGGTTACAACTGTTACTAGAAGATGGTTAGATAGTGCAGTCAGCTCAGAGGTTGGCACTTTGTTTCCTTATTGTTGTTGGGTGATATCATTTGCTGTCCATTGTATGACTTGGTTTTAAACTTTAAGAAAATTTGTCATTTGAAAAAGAGTACCTCTAATGGTTAGTTTGTGTAAAGATGGTGTGAATATGTGCCTTTTTGGTTGCTTAGGCTCCCATTATGCAATGATCAGGGCATGAAAATATTTTGTGTTTCATGTATGATCTATCATCAATTATATTTGTGCTGGTAAATGAAAGTTTACTGCCTCTTGTTCTCCACTAATCCTCTATATGGGACACAGTTTTATCTCCTCAGTCTGATTTACTTTTCTTGGACTCTGTCATTCAAGCAAAGAGTCAAAACTGATGTGGAAGAATATGACCTTTGTAGGAACTAGTACAGGGTTTTGACCAAGAGACTGCTGCTGTTGTAATGGCACGATTAGCATCCCTCAAAATGGAGATGGAGGTAGTTCTCAATTTTCAAGAGTCATTTTCAGCTTTTGATTTTATTTTTGATTTTAATGTATTGACATTTCATGCTAGCTGCATTTCTTTTTCTCATTGCTGAAATGTGGAGATGATTTTTATCATGTAATTGCTAATTGCATTGCATAGCTATCTTTTTTTTTTTGTCAATTAAATCTCTTATTAGTTCAGTTTGTCGCCTGACTCTCTCCCCCTGCTATCTCATCTCTCTCTATGGTGTGTCTAACAGGAAGGTTTTGATGCCACTCGGTGGTTAGACCGGAACCTCATTCGTCTCTGTTCCAAATTTGGTGATTACAGGAAGGATGATCCGTCATCTTTTACATTGAACCCTTGTTTTTCATTGTTTCCTCAGTTTATGTTTAATCTAAGACGTTCACAATTTGTACAGGTAAGCTGTGCTGTTTGACCTCCATCCCATGAAATTTACATTCAAGTGCTGCATGTGATCTGGTTTTCTTTTGCTTGTAGGTTTTTAACAACAGCCCAGATGAGACAGCTTATTTCCGCATGTTGTTGAACCGTGAAAACATTACCAATGCTGCTGTCATGATTCAACCATCACTAATATCATACTCATTTAATTCATTGCCCCAACCTGCATTGCTGGATGTGGCCTCCATTGCAGCTGACCGCATTCTCTTACTGGATTCATACTTCATTGTTGTCATCTTCCATGGAATGACTATAGCACAGTGGCGTAACATGGGTTACCAGAATCAGCCAGAACACCAAGTATGTTTTTTTTTTTCTTTTCTTTTTGCCTTGATCAGTGGATATTTTTAGCCATACAGTTTATATTCCCTACAATGGTATGCAGGCTGCCACCCACAAAAACATGTGTATCTATGTAAAAGAAGAAATTAAAGAAAAGGGGATAATTTTACCTTATAAAGAATTTAATTGCTGGATTAGCACATCTTTAATGCCTATCTTGGTTTCTTTGAACTATCCCCTTAACCTTTTTAAGAAAATGCTTATGATGCTGTCAGCCAGAAGAGAGTCCTATGATTTGTCAGCATTTAAAAGGTCGTAAGCTAGCCCTGTAAGTCAATTAGTCAACAACTCACCAGATGCTACAAAAATAGTTTTTGTGAACTATGCTATGTGGCCTCTTAACATGGAAGCTCTGTCCTTTCCTCTCTTGGCCAACCCTGTGTTTGGCATGCAATTTTAATATTTTTCATAGTTTTTAATTCACAATTCATCTTCTAAGCTGCCAGTCCTCCCCAGGCATTTGCACAGCTATTGCAAGCACCACAGGATGATGCCACTATGATCACTCAGGATCGTTTCCCAGTTCCTAAATTGGTGGTGTGTGATCAGCATGGATCGCAGGTCAGTTGAGGAAACTTTAATGCTTACATTTCTGAAGCAGAGCTCTCAATAGGCATTTCCATGATTTTATCATGTAAAGGCTAAAGGCTAGAAAATTACTTGGACAGGGAATGCCAATTCTTACATATAATTAATGGAATCTGATGAATTGCATGAAATATTTACTCATGGTGGAGCAAGCTCTTCTGAATTTTGTGACCCATTGGCCTCTATTTTCCAAAGAGACAGATATTTTAAATTTGACAGCTTATATGAGCCATCTCACGGGTGCACTGGAAATGATTGTTAATTTGTTACTGAAATGAATATGAAACCTGTTATATTGCTGCTAGAATCTTACTTGGGTATCTATATTTCATGTCATACTGAGTAGGCAAGGTTCTTATTGGCGAAGTTGAACCCTTCAGCCGCATACAACAATGCCCACGAGATGAGCACTGGATCAGACGTGATATTTACAGATGATGTGAGCCTTCAAGTATTTTTTGAGCATCTTCAGAGGCTAGCAGTGCAGTCTTGACAATAGAATTTTATAGGCCTTTAGAGTGGGGAATTGTCCTCGCCTGTGAGTTATTGTATCTCCTCTATTCTTCTGTTCTAGTTGGTTTTTTTTCCTTTCTTTCCATTGCTTTGAAGAAGGGTGGGTCTGACGCCATATTTTACGTGGAAAATGAGGAGAGCATGTATCATTTTTGGGGTGCTGGGGAGGCATTTGCTCCCTTGAAACAAACGAGGGGCTCAAGAGGGTCAGTTCAGAAATTATTTGGAAAGAAAGGTGCCTGGGAACGTGAGTCGAGAGGAGTGTGGGCAGTGAACAACGCATTTTCCGGAGGATTTTGTCACTTTTTGAGTTTTCTTCTTTTGTAAAAGGGAGTGAGATTTGGTTGTGTATCTGAAGTTAAATTATACTCGCTGGGATTGATTTTCCTCGGCTGAAAAGTTTTAAGAAATCAGAGACAATTTTCATTTCCTGGCAACATTTTGTTCTGCGTCAAATTCACCTTACCTGTTGGCTTTTAGTACTCTCTCTCTGTGTGACAAGCAGGGTCTCGCGCACACAAAGGCACACTCGCACAGAAAAACAGGGGACAGAGAGGAGTACAGCTGTCTCTGCATGTTGAAACTCGCAAGCTCTTCTTTGTTAGTTTCTGAATCTCCGGTGGCATTTTTGTTTTAACGTATTTCTCTTTTCTAAACTATCGCACCCTTAAAAGATGAGGGGAAGCCATACATACAAGCCGTGCATTTGGCAATTTTCACCTCTAACCCACTTCATGTTTTTGAGGTCGCTAACCAGTAATGGTGCGCTTCCTTGTGTTCGGACGAGCAGCCATCGCTAATCGTTACAAAATGATGGTATTGCATTAAAAGTGATGTTTGGCCTCTTTGGGAAAAAAGTGGGGAGGGGGGGGGAGTACAAAGTATCAAAAGCATATGTCGTTGTTTTTCCTTGGTTTAGGGAAGTTAAACGGCAAAAATTTCGGCGATGTTTTCGTAGAAAGTATTTCGTAACTCTGAGCCCAGCGGTGGTGGGAGTATTTGTCGGGTCATATTCGCTCCTCCTTAGCTCCTGTCGGGCCCCGATGTCACTTATAAAATACAATTGAATTATTATTTTTAAAAAAAATTAATTGAATTTATTAAAATTATAAAATATACAATAATAAAAATAATGAATCAAGTCCAATATAAGTTCATTACACAGTATGTTTTTGGACCGATCAGATCACGATATAGTTGGAAACAATTGGGCCTAAATGAAGCCCAATTTAAGTTTTGAGCCCATCTACTGTTGTGTACCATTGAGCCCGTATCACCTTCCAAGGCAAGTTAGATCGTGGATCTCCTACTTAAAAATTGAATAAAAAAAGAAAGAAAAAAAAAAGAAAAAGAAAAAGGAAAGGCATATTGCATCGCATAGTATATATATCTTGTAGTACTTTTTGAGAAGAAGAAAGATGAAGTATTGCTTGTAAGCTTTATAATATCTTTTTCTTTGTGAAACAAATTATTATAAAAATATTTCGAGCGTGAGTTGTCATGTCCACATAATTATTACATCAACGACTCGGTCGTTGCTATTATTTTGTACATTAAGTAGGTAATGATAATCGCGATTAAATAAACATTAGCATTATTTATTTATTTTTTTGACTTAATTTCTCAAATAAATTTTACGAATACACAAAAAAAAAAAAGAAGATGAAGAAGAAGAAAACTTGTAGAATTAAATTAAAAAATCTTCTTTTCCAATGTTTTAATTTTTTTCAAACCAGAATTTTTCACGTAAACTGAAAAATTATTCGAGAATTTATTAAGTCAAAAAAATACCATTATTTTTAAGCAAAAATGAAGAGAGAGTGTGTGAGTGTTGTTTTAAAGGGTGGCGATGCACGAGGTTAATTGTTGTAACGGTCGCGAAGATCCAACTTTAGGATCCGATTTAAGCGAAAAGAAGAAGATTTGAGCGACCCGAGCCCGGCGTTTTGAACAAATCTAATCACGCGGGAGATCGTGAAACGCCCGCAACAAAAAGGGCATTGGACGTAATAATAATAATAATAATAATAATAATTATTATTATTATTATTATTATTTTCTCTCTAGATTGCAGGAGAGGGGAGACTTCTGGAAGCATGTTGAGTCTGTTAGAGTGTAGAACTCTCTAGATTCTCCATTTATTTTCTCTCTCTCTCTCTCTCACACGCACACACTATATATATAAATTAATTAATGGCGAAAACCGATTTGCGGGATGCATTGCTTGTTTGTTCTGGTGCTCCGTTCGGCATTGGTAGCTAAAAGACCAAGCCGGCGATTGTTTTTTGGGTTGAGAAATGGAGGAGGATTTCGAGTTCCCAACGGGAAGCAAGGTGGAGGAGATGCCCCCGCCGAAGGATGATACGGAGGACGTACCGGAGGAGGAGGACTCGGTGGTGCCTCCTTCTCCGATGAAGGTCGGTGAGGAGAAGCAGATTGGCAAGAATGGGCTCAAGAAAAAGCTACTCAAAGAAGGTCAAGGATGGGAGACCCCCGCCAGTGGTGACGAAGTCGAAGGTACTTCATACCATCAGTTTCTTATTGCTGCTATTTTCCCACTTTTTTAAAATTTAAAAATACTTTAAACTAATTATTATTATTATTATTATTATTATTATTATTGCAGTGCACTACACCGGGACATTGCTTGATGGGACTCGGTTCGATTCAAGCCGAGATAGGGGGACACCATTCAAGTTCAAACTTGGTCAAGGTGATTGTCTCTTTCTTTCTTCTGTATAATCTGCCTCGTTTCTCTCTCTCTTTCTTGTTTTTAGTTAATATATTCTTGTTCTTGATTAGTTTTTCTGTGTTAGTCAAATGGTCATTGTGTATAGATTATTGGTTTCCTCCGGTTTGCGTTCCTTGTGGCTGCTTTTCACTGCAAATTCTTGGTATTGCGTGTATAGACGAAAAGGTGTCTACAAGCAGTCACGGGAATCGTTTCTTTGTCTTTGTGGAGTTTTTAGGATCAAGATAAGGCAAGTTTTTGAATAGTAATCCTAGAAAAAATGGGGGACGACGCTATGCTGTCTTGAATGAATTGGCCCCCGGAGTTGGCCTACGGGGAGGCTGGATCTCCTCCTACAATTCCGCCCAACGCAACTCTCCAGTTCGATGTGGAGTTGCTGTCTTGGACAAGTGTTAAGGATATTTGCAAGGATGGAGGAATTTTCAAGAAAATCCTTGTGGAAGGCGAGAAATGGGATAATCCCAAAGACCCCGACGAAGTATTTGGTATGCTACTATCTATCATGACGGCTTTTGGTGACTCATAAAATTTGATACATTTTTTCGTTGTTTTCTTACTGTTCTTCGTCTTTATACACAACTCAGTCAAGTTCGAGGCTCGGCTTGAGGATGGCACTCTTGTCTCAAAGTCCGATGGAGTTGAATTCACTGTTGAAGATGGTCGGTTGCTTCTTTCTCGTAAGTGATCTTTACTGTTATCTTTACTTGCTTTCTCGAGGGATCCCTAATTATCAAATTTCTGCTGTGCAGGCTACTTCTGCCCTGCGTTGGGGAAAGCTGTGAAAACAATGAAGAAGGGAGAGACAGTGCTGTTGACGGTGAAGCCACAATGTCAGTAGATCCATTCCATTTTGATGTCCATCTTTTTTTCTTTTTATCAAAAAAAAAAGTAAAAAAGAAGAGAACCTTCGATAGCATTTTGTTAGCCGAACAAATTGGTTCTTGTAGATGGATTTGGAGAAAATGGCAGACCGGCAAAGGGTGTGGAAGGTGCAGTTCCATCCAATGCAACTCTTGAAATTACTCTTGAGTTGGTCTCCTGGAAGAGTGTGTCTGATGTTACCAAGGACAAGAAGGTCACGAAGAAGATCCTGAAGGAGGGAGAAGGGTATGAATGACCAATCGATGGAACAGTTGTCCACGGTAATGTTCAGGATTCCTATTTCATAGAATTGACTATGATTAGCCTTGATGATCCAGTTGGACATAATTTACCCTTTTCATCAATTTCTGCCAGTGAAACTAATTGGGAAGCTGCAAGATGGGACTACCTGTGTGAAGAGGGGTCATGATGAGGAGCCACCATTTGAATTCAGGATAGATGAAGGTGACAGAATATTTCAATCGCTGCTTAGATACTTTTGGTTCAATACGACTATCTGTTCTTGATCTCTGGGTGCTCCACTCATTTTTAAAACTAATGGCTATGCCTTTTGTTCAGAGCAAGTCATTGATGGACTCGATAGAGCTGTAAAAACAATGAAGAAGGGGGAATCGGCACTGATAACAATTCAGCCACAATATGGTTTTGGACCATCTGAATCACAGGGAGAATTGGCTTTAGTTCCTGCCAATTCAACTCTCTACCATGAAGTCAAGATGATTTCTTTCACCAAGGTTTGTGCAAAGAATCTGTTATTTGTATTATGCTCTCCTCAACTTACACAGCTGCTGAGGAGGATATTGAACTGAATTCTGAATTACTGCTGCAGGAAAAGGAGTCATGGGAAATGAACACACCAGAGAAGAGTGAAATGGCTGGGAAGAAGAAGGAAGAAGGGAATGCATTGTTCAACGCCGGCAAATATGAAAGAGCCTCCAGGAGATATGAGAAGGTACAACATCTACTCTGTCTGCTTACGTTTTAATCTAGTGTGACTTTGAATTTAGAGCATTTGACATAATTGATAAGCTGTACCGCTGGTGTGGCAGGCTGTGAATTTCAATGAGTATGATTCCTCGTTTAGTGATGAGGAGAAGCAGCAGAGCAAAGCGTTGAAAATTACTTGCAAGCTTAACAATGCAGCTTGCAAGCTGAGGCTCAAAGACTATAAGCAGGCAGAGAAACTTTGCACCAAGGTTCGGAAAACAACTGGAATTCAGGCAACGATAATAGCCCTTCTTAACAACAAGAAGGAGATTAACTTGAGTGAGCTTGGTACGGTTTTTGTCTTTCTGTACTCGAAGATGTAGTCAAAATAACGGCATTGCTATCTTGGGACAGGGAGGTAAAACTGGAGTGCAAGATTTTGAAGGAGAGGGTGAAGGAGTGCGACAAGAAGGATGCACAATTTTATAGCGACATTTTTGCGAAGATGAATAAGTTGAAGCAAGCAAAATCAAGTGTGGGAATGCAGAACGCAGCGGGCCCGAAGGAAGAGCCAGTGCCAATGGCCATAGGCAGCAAGGCATGATAGCAAGTTGGTCCTTTCCTCTTTTGCCCATAGAAGAGAAGTTCCCAATGTGGGTTTGTTTCGCGGTTCTATGAGTGCGAGTGTTTGATTCCGTACCAGCGAAGTGCCCACGAAAGATGCGCTGTAAAATGTTTACAATTTATGCATCTAATAAATTTTTGAAGCGTTAGCTAGTTTCCTTTCATTCAGATTATCTGTTTGGAGAAAAAAGCATCTTTTGATATCATCTCGACGAATCAGAAAGAGCAAATGGCTATTAACTCACCAGTGTGTATATCATGAGGCGAAATTTTGGATATATGTATATATATATATATATATATCTTTTTTTTTTTCCTGTTTTCGAGATTGCATGCACAAGCCCAAGTAAACTGTGGGTCGGGCTTTATGTGGGACATTTCCCACCACACGACGGGCCTTGCCAGGGGGGTGGGAAACACAAAACCCTGTCCAGGCTTGGCATAGAGCCTCGCAGTCGACTTAGTTGGGCCGGTCTCTGGGCTTTTCCCCAACCCGTTTGCTTCTTAGTCGTTTACCGTCTCTAGAGTCTAATAACCATCAACAACGATATTTAAAACTTCAATCTCAAGTTTTAATTACTAATAATAATTAAAAAAAAAAGTACTCAAGATGGATCTATTGACTTATGTTGCCTAGGTTATTCTTCTAAACTTGAGATTGATACAATTGCTTTCCAACTTTAATTTAAACCATGTCCGTATACATCAATAAAATATATTGAACATTCTTCAGTCCTTTATTCATTTTTATTCATAGACGATAGAGATTGAGTTTTTTTTTTATTTTTATTTTGGGTACATTAGAGTTAGATTTAACCAAATACAATACATATAACCCCCCGGACAAAACGAGAAAAAAAGATGTAAGTTACAACCCATTTTATTGTCATCACATTATTTTGTTTAATTCTGTTTTTATTTTCTAACCCGTAATGCCGTCGAAGGCACAAAAGTGAAGTAACTCCTTGGAATGAAGCCAAGGCTTGACCATAACTACGGAATCAAATGCCATGGTTTCTCCGGTTCCCGTGGTGACCTCAATTTTCAGATAATATTTGATCCCTGAAACCACCTGCTTTTGCGCCTCCACAACTTCCGAGAACATTAGTTCCCCTGGTTCTCCACAGTCGCTAACGCCGTCGGGGTGGCCCTGGTGGTGTTGCTGCTGCTGCCTGTTAAACTCCTCGACGGAGAACTTCCCCAGCTCCTGAACCTCCTCGTTGATCTTCACATCCCTCACCTCCGTCCTTCCACCAACCATTCCTCTGCGGGCATGCACTACGAGTGAGAAGCAGAGAATAACGGACACTACTAATGGTGAAGCTATCGATGCTCTGGTGCTACATGCCATGGCCTCTTTTAACGTATATAATTTGCTTAGTTTATTCTTCTTTTTTCTTCATATGAAAGTTCATGTAATGAGGTTGGGCTATATATTAGCCGGAAGAATTCAGGATTTCGGACACGCAAATTGAGGTGGGCGACAGAACACGAACGGCATGCAGAGTATTTTAGACATGAGGGAAACGGACAAGCACCCTGAACTCTTCAACAATATGTATGATCAGCCATTTGATCGTTTTTGGGATTTTGGTTTTTCCTTGGTTTGAGAGAGAGAGAGAGAGAGAGAGTCCCGAGCAGTACTTGGTGGCGTTTGGGGGCTTTCAGTCTTCTTATCGTCTCGGGCTTTGTTGGCATGTCCCGTACGTAATTTGCATTATTGTTTGCCGGTAATGGGCTACGGGCGCAAGCAGCGGGAAAGAGACATTTGATTACCTTTGGATCAAGAGCATGAATATGGGAGAGGAGCTCATGTGTTTTCACTATGATAATGGTACACAAATGTGAATTTACAACATGAAATGATCGGCATCTTCGTTAACCTATGATTTTGGACTAGCAAAAAGGCCGGGCACTACAATTGTACATGGCACCATATGTTACAAATCGAATTGCCTAGCGACTAATTGCAATTTTGTTTATTCTTATGAGTAAAAACCCCAATATAGATTTTGAAGTGTAGCAAAGCAATGAAGAGATGCTCATCAGGAAGATGGCTGCCTTGTGAAATTCAATGAGACACCATATTTTACAGCTCTATTCTGAAATTCAAATGAGGTTCATGTATCAGCTCCATTAACTAGTTATCTGCCCAAAAAATCCTGGCTCTGTGACTTGGAACACCGAGAAGAGACGTTAACGCCATCCTACAAGAGTTCCAGTTCTTGTTTAGCAACAGAAGTAAAAGGTTAAAACTGATGAGCAATATAAAATTGCCGAAAGTTGAGTAACCCTTAAGAAATTCTTGCACACGTTACCAGGTCAAAGTTTTATCACAATGCATAAAACATGGGTGATTTGGATACACAAATAAGCAATCAGACTTGCATCGGTAACTTTATACAGCTGCAGGCACAAATTTACCTGAAAAGACACAGGGGGAGCTTTATGACCACACCATAAAGCTCCCGCACTGTAAGGTTGACGAACAGGCAGACCACTCTTTACTAGTTATTAAAAGAGAGTAAAATTCTCGCTAGACAATTTTTAATATCACAACAACAACAATCACAAAGCCTTAATCCCAAATTCAATTGGAACCATTTACAGAAATCTTCTCTCACCACTCCAATTTAAAATTTCTAATACTATTGAAAGAAAATCTTCTCAGCAGTTTATATGCTGAAATCTGTGCATACTTAGATGATTAGGCCAAAACATAGAAAAAGTACGTTGAAGCATCCACATAGAAAATATCCATCCAACATCCCTCTGTTGAGGAAAATGCATAAAAACAGAATGCAATAAGCCATAGAAATTCTCCATGCTAATAGCACTCATACCTTTTAATGCTGAAAAATCATTAGAATGTATACAAATGATGAGATTAAGTTGTTGGCCTTGTCATTGTAGATAATCCCCGCCCTACAGGTATAACTCCCTCAAAACCATCTTCTGTTTCCTCCTCTTCCAGTGAAGCTGCATGGTTAGTTTAGGACATGAGACAGAATTAAGAAAACAGAAAACATTAGCTGTGATAACTGTTGTGAAATTAATAAATGAGGCAGACGTGAAAAAGGCCAAGAAGTTTGAATAGAAAATAATGCAGCTCATACTGACAGATGCAGTTAAAACTTAACAGTAATGCCACCTGGGGTTCCTCTTTTCTAACAACATAAAAATGATGAGACAGTTTTTCAGTTGCTTCAACTTTAGCAACTAAATGCCTTACTCATTTTGGTTGATTTACTCTGGTCTATGTTAACCTGTTTAAGTAGATTGGTCCAATTCAGGATACTTACAATCAATCCCCTCACCAGACTGATTTCCAGCAACTCCAATGCATGAATACAATGAATCCTCATCTACTTTCAACTGCTCGTAGGCAATGTATATGTCCTCGATAGTGGCAGCTTCATAAAGGGATGTAAGGTCTTTAATGCATGAAATGTCCTGAACCCAAAAAAGAGAAAAAAGTCCATATAAATTGATGCTGCTTTTACACTGAGAACAATAAAACTCTAATTTGATAGTTTTGGCTCACACATATATTAAATCTGCAGTATATTTAGGCTTCCAATAAGGATACAAGGAACACAGATGGAAGGCTAGACTTCATAGAATTTCTTTTTACCTTTCTCGGAACAGAAGAAGCTTGCAAGTGAGCCAGTAATCCAAGCCAATACGCATTTGACTTAAGCTCAGCTTCATGTCTCATTAGAAGTGTGCGCTTGGCCTAAGCTTGCAAAACATTATTATTTATTAACTTACCAAATTTCCAGTTAGAAACAAGACAGAAGCAAGAAACAAACTGCAAGAGTTACAGGTGGTAAGAATGATATTTGCAAGCAAGAAAGCTGACAAGAGGAACTTTTTTTCCAGCTGATAAATTAATTCTAGGCTAGGCCACCAGCTGTTACTGAAGTAGTGACATCAAGCAAACATCTGAATAAGTTCTCCACACATTGCCATTGAATATGTTTGCTGACATGAAAAACTGTAGTGGAAGTGCAAAAGCAGTAAACTAAGGCGACATATCAAGATATTATACAACTAACCCGATCCAACTCCCTTTGGGCAATCCTGTTGCTGTGCAACCCTCTAAGAACACTCTTGCATGCATCAACAGCTTTGTATACCTGCATTTTAATTAGGTCTTAAGCTGGTAACTAACTTGGAAATGACAAAAGCTGTGAAATGAAAATAGAAGAATGTGAACCACACCTTGCCTGGAGTTGATGTTACAGATATAACATACCACCCGAGCTTAAGCCTATCAAACAGGCATAACTCAAATGATACATCATATGTCAGTCCAAGAGAATCCCGCACTGTGGTAAAAAGCCTGCAAAAAGTGAATAGATTATGTAAAATCAAGGAAGCACAAGAGTCCATAGACATTGTATCTATAAACATTTTTCAATAAAAAAGAAAGCTATCCAAAAATCCACTCTAAAAGAGAATAATCATACTACTGCTTGACCTGAGCAGATCTCACATGTCCCCTGTGACATGAAATTACAGGTTCCATACCCAGACGTGTACTATGTTATTATTTTGCAGATGGCCAAATAATATTAAACTCATCAGATGAACATATGCTTGTGGTCAGTATCAAGTTTTTTGTAGAATGGTTGAATACACAAATCATCCGCATGACAGTATTCCTTTCAACAGAGACTTATTTCTTCAGCTAAAGTTTGGAGTGCATTGGAAAAACAGTGTTATATGCTCCAAATGGCTCATATGAACAAGGAAAGATAACACTGGTAGAGGCACATGATAGTATCTATAATGCATCGTATATAGATGATAGAGCCTACCTAGAATTTATAACCTCAGCCAGCAGCCCCAATGTTATGCCAAAGAAAAGTGGATGACTGCGAAGTTTTCTTTCCAGATGACTCCCCTTTATTGGTTGTTCCTCGGATTTTTGTTGCACATCTGCAAAGCCATGTTCAGCTTTGAGATATATGTTTTATTTAAATCAGTTGAAAATGATATAGTGTGTACGCAAGAAGCAAATGCCAAATTAAGACTCACAGAAAAGGTAGGAGACAGCAATTTATTTTTACATCTATATATTTCTATTATCATTTTCCATACAAATCATAAACTTTAAATTTGAGATTGAATTTCCAAAGCAAATAAAAAAGAACCTTGACAAAGAACATAATTCCATGTGTTGCTCATGTAGTCTATGCTAATGAAAGGGCAAGTAATATTTTTCATAATCTATTACACATTAATGGATTATAAGGAAGTTATGGGTAGAGGTGCAGCCATACTGGATCTCATTGTGGCACATGACTTGGCTTTACTCAATACCTACTTTCAAATAAGGAATCAAATTTGATTATCTTTAAGAGTGGGCATAACAATACTAAAGATATATAGAATACGAAGTCCAAAATATTACATGTTTCCTCTATGATTCAACTTGTTGAAGTTTTTTCTTGACTTAGTTGGTTCAAAGTGATTTGAACCAAGGCTAGAAGTAGGTTCTGTAAGATTTTGTCTCACTATTATGGCTTCCCCTCCCCATTTTCTTTCAGTCCTTCGTATCCTTTATGGGGTTCAAAGATCAGGAAGATATAAAAAGCTAAATGACAATTCTGTACCAATTCTAGCTGTTAAGCCAAAACTCACCACGTGATATTGAGATTTCAGCAGTTGACTCAAGGAGATCTTTTCCTTCAACCGTGAAACCCCAACGATTTGGCGCAGGACCTGCAATATATGCACATGCCCTTTCATCTGTATCCTTCAAGAATACCTGCTTAAGAGCAATAATAACAATATCATTGTTAATTCAAAACAATCAGAAGTGCTCATATATCAATGTATAAGACAAGTATCCCATTCATTTTTGCAAGATCCAAGGAATATAGCAACATGAGGATACTTGGGATAGAAGGACACCACACACCAAGCCATAACAGAGATGATTGTTAGCCAGCTTGGCTGGCAAGATAGTATGATTTGGTTTCACTTCCAACAAATATTTTGGTAGCTCAAATGCAGGCTACACAACAAAATGTGCTAGCATATTTGCCAAAACAACAACCATGGCCAATCAACTAGCTTTTGGCAGTCCTATCAACTGAGTGTAAGATATGCATTATCAGGCATTCCAGCTCCCAAAATGTAAACAAACAAGCACACTAAGAAATAGCTTTGCACTTACTTGCTGAGACTGCAATTCAGATGGAGATGGTCGAAACAAGACTGGATTAAATTCTTGTTTTCTGTCTGAACCTCGTGTTTCTCTAACAGTGCCCAGGTAATCAACAATACAGGACTCTATCTCCTCCTCTGAGAAGTCCCCAACAACACTTACCTACAGTAGGCACATGCATCCTTTATAAGGCAACAAATCTCAAATTTAATTGTGCTACTCATTGCTATAGCAAGATAAGCACACCTCCATGTTACCACCAACAAACTGACTCATGACTGCATCTTTGACAGAGCTCAATGTTAAATTTTGTAAGGATTGTGGTGATGGCTCAATAAATCGTTCATCTCCATTCAGCATGGCTGTCATTAACTTGTGAGCGGTTGCACGTTCCAAGCTTTTGGGAATCGACCGGTAGTATGATAAATATAATTGCCTTGCTCTATCAAATGCATCATCTAGCCAGATGCTACGCTGAAATAAGAAATACAAATAATAATTGACAACAACTAAAGTATCAGAATACCATAGTTATTGAAACAGCATCCGTCAAAAGGAAAAGAAAAAGGAGTGGATGACAATAAAAGACATGGAAGGCCCACTGTCCATGGACTGACATATGTGTTAATGCAGGATTACCTCAAGCACCATATGAAGCAACTCAAATGCTGCTCGCATTCCATTATCTCGAAGAGTAAAGCGGAATTCCATACAAATAAATTCCTCCGTTGATTCCAAAGAGCAATTAATCAGGTGATTCACACAGAAAAGTTCTACCTGAAGAAGTACATACATGAAAGTGAGGCACAATCATCCAGTCAGAAAAAATGCCAAGCTACTGCACAAATAGTTCCTAATGTTCAAAGTCATAGGAAGTATGTAAGCTATTAGTATAATACATAATATTCAACTATCTTTACATGAACTTACATAATATTACAACTTTGTTCACATGAACTTGGGACATAAAGATGATAGGCGAATAAGTGCCATGGTTCAAAGCCACAAACCTTTCTTAGTGTCTAACAATTTGAGAATTTGAGACTAAGGATTGGGTCTTTGCGTTCAATGATATGCTGTTTTATCCCTCTAGTCTTGTTATTCTCCACATTCACTTGTCTCTAGCATATCTGGCCTATTTCATGTATCTAAATGAATGTGAAAGTTTTTTGTGTGATATCTAGATGAAAAGATGGTCATTTTCATCACACAGATTACGTGCAAACTTGAATTAGTGATGGGACTGGCATTGGAGCCTAGGGATGGATTAAACATGGGTACTCTCTTTTTTCCAGGTATTAGAAATTGATGACATTGGTATGGATGAGATTGCATCATACTTGATGCCATTATGAGAGGAAAAAAGAAGAGGGCATGGGTGCAAATTGCTGAAAGTCCCAATCACTAATTGTTGCTGCTGAAACTTGGTTAGATTGACAGACTTTGGTCATGAGAGAAGCAGATTTGGTAAGAGAGAAAAAGAAAACTTAAAGAAAGTGGCCAGAGGTCAATCATGCCCTGGAAAGCATAGATCTAAATTCAGCTTATGTAAGACCCCAAAAGCACACTCCATAAACATGTCAGCAAAACACTTTACTAACATGAGATTAATTTGTTTTTGGGTGCATCAGAAAAGAACATGAGATAAAATTTTACTTTTCAGAATAAATAAGGAAAAATATAAGAAGCAAACCCCTACAAAAAATATTGCTCAAACTTCTACCCTTGCATCAATTTAGCCTTGTTTTTTCTCCTCTGCCCATGAGCAGGTAAGAGAATCCTTCTTGTAATTGCGGTTATATTATAAATAGGCATGGATGGCTGGTATGCTAAGGCAACATCCTAAAGCATCCAAAATATAGGACAAAAAATAAAAAATAAAAATTCAGGAAAGACATACAAGCACAGAAATATATTATGGTGTTTTAAAGCCCATCTAAAAAGGAATTTGGCCTACTTTTCTGCAGTTTAAGACACAAAAAGAGGGATTTGGCCATTTAAAGTAAAAGATACCCAATAGCCAAATAATATAGCTTCACTTGCCTGCTCCCTTGAAAAGTTGCCAACACGACCTCCTTCACTGAGAGTTCTAACACCCACAATGACAGATCCTTTTGACTCAGAACCTTCAGCTGCACGCCCTCCACCAACTATGAGTCGCATTACACCTGCTCTGGATTCACTTTTGGAAATCTGTAAACAAACAGCCGGTTGTACACCAAATATATAAGAGTGATTATTAAGATACTGGCATCATACTACACACCCCCCCCCAAAAAAAAACTCTGAGAAACAATATACAGAGCCAACAAGAGAAATATTGTGTTAAGGTGATGATCAAAACTGAACTAAAGATAAAACAGTTTGACCAAATTTGTTATTTAAATAATCTACCTGGACATGAGCTAAATCCAGTGTCAAACTTAAGGACATCAGAGTAGAGTTACATCATTATAATGAGCCAGTTACCAACTAAATAGAAGTGAACATATGCATACCTTATAGTGCACAGAAATCCCATTAGAAAGAAGACGCTGAGTAATCCCAGTTTCCTGGTCATGCAATTTTGTGACATTCACATCTGGCTGTAATGGGACAAAGGCAGGCCTACGTTGCAACCTTAACTCCTCTAACTGTGATGAAGATATCAGTTCTTTTGGCACTTCAAGCTGCCAAAAAAGGGGAAGATAATGAAATCAGCGACAAAGCTCATCACATATTAAACTTGTATACAGGCTACAAAATACCAAAGAACTGAAGCTATATTAGAAAAGCATGCTAGTTTCAAAGAGACCTCTGGTTCAGCCTCAATTGGTTCCTGCAACCCTGAATCTATGGCAGCTGTAATCTCATCTGAGGATATCATAAACTCGGTTTCACCTACTCCATCAATATGCACTTTCTTTGGAACACATGCAACAATTGCTGCAGGAAGAGGTGCACTTGGTTTTCCAAAATTAGAGATAAACTCTAATATCTCAGCACCAATGGAATTGACCTTGACCAGTAGCAAAAAGGATTAAACAAATTAAAATACTAAGAAAATTTAGGCAAACAGATGACATTTTGAAAATAATACAATGAGTCAAAGGCTTCTGTCTAGATAAAAGTGATTTTTAGTCCAAGTCTTGACATAAGAAATCAGAAAGGCGACCAAGAATAACATTGTCTGCATAGCGAAACAGTTGACAGATAAAACTGACTTCTCGTCGGCACCTTGACCACAAATGGATTGAAAGGACCAATTTCTATATTCAGAAAACATCTCTACCAAGAGTGACCATATTTGCAGCTAAACTTACTATCAAATTGAGTACCAATCAAAGCAATATTAGAGTGAAAAACACCAGAATTCAAGGCACTTGCTCATGAGTAATTTGCTATATGAGAATTGAACACAAGGATGATTGTTGCATCCTTTAGCCTAAGTAGAGATAGGAAAGCATGTTTGACCAACATATATTTTGACGGATTAGGATCAAGATATACATTAATTTCACATCTTTATTGAGTATTATAATTCCTCCCTCCTTCCCCACCCAACCACCCACTCAATCTATGTAATTTTCTTCCTATCCAATACTGCCTTTGGTTTATGCTACATAAAAGAGTAGAAGTAAACTGTGAACAAATGAACAATTTTGAACAAGAGGAAGGTAGTGAAATGTGTGAATCCCAAACTACCTTAAAATAACAAAAATAGAAAATATCAAAGCCTGAAATTCTTTCAACAGATATAGCAAAAAAAGAGATGCAGTGATAAGCCATAATGAATTTTATGAGTCAAATATTGAAAGCATTAGAGCCAATGCATGACTTTTGCTATTCTAAATTATGAGCCCATATTGAGATAATGAAATAATAAGTCACAAAGCAAAAAAAAAAATAGCTGGTATGAATGAAAATTACTTCTTCAAGGGTGACAGTCCCAGCAACAGCAACAGCAACCAGACATTCATGGCCTTGTCTCTGGTCCATGACAGTATGGCCCAAGGCATCACTCTCCATGATAAATTCCAAATTATCAACAGATGACACATTATCAATCATAGCTGCCAGATGTTCACTGTCTTTCAGGAGGGCATCCATATACCGTGTTAATTCACCCTTTGTAACACCAAACTCCTTGAGCCTTCGAACCTGCACCACACAAAATCTGTAAGTAATGGCAACCAGGAAAGGAAAAAAGGTTAATGCGCATGTGTTTGAGTAGACTGACAGAATATCAACACGAAAGTGCCCAACAATCAGATGCAATTTTTTCCCCAACCTGAATCCCAATGTAAAGAGCGTAATTATAATGGTAATTCAATTACTTCACCAAAAGTGCTGCCCCATTTTTTGTGGTCACCTGGGGGAGGGGGTGGTAGTGGAAGAAAACAGCAAAATGAATAATCTAAATATGTGAAACCAAGGGCATCATAATAATTTATCCTAACTGAATGAAGCTATGAATACAAAGGCAGTGTAAAACATTGCATCCATGCTAATAAGAGCAGCATAAACAGTACAAACCTCATGAACAGCAACTTTGATTGCACTTTGCCAGTTCTTGGGTTCTGCAGTTACTGTCAGAGTTGTGACGGTGCACCCTTCCCTTCCAGAATCACTATGATCCAATTCAATCGACGTAAATGGTGGGTTTGAACTCTGAAAGTTTCTAAATATTAGCAAAACCAATGAAGGCTAACTGGCTACATAATTTGGACATAACAGGTAGAGGTCTCAATATTCAGTATGCCTATTCTTAAATGTTTCATTCAAGTTATGTTGTATATTATATTCAGTGCAAATAAAAAATGCCATCATTATCTTACATCATATAGATTTCTATTGTGGACATTGCAATAAAAATGCAGGTAATCAGTCACCACAAGCAATGAATGGTTGAAATTTTGAGTATTTTCTACAGAATAGTCACTGTCATTTATAATCCGAGTCCCTAAATAATTAATCTCATTCTTAGTTTTGATACCCCATGCAAATAACAAGGCAGTGAAAGGCAGGGCCCAAAAAAATGAAATGGCAAAGCAACAGTAACATGAGACCCATATTTAAAGAACAATGAGTTAGAAACTAAAGCAATCCCAAAAAAAAAAAGGCAATAAAAGAAAAATAAAGGCTGAAACTACAGTTGCAGCAATCCATACCTTGTATCTTGTGTTAATACGAAAATGCAATGCAGATAGAAATATTCTCTTCATCAAAACATTACGCAAATCACCATATGTTTGAACCTTGTTCACTGGAACCTGCGGCGAAATCAGCCTCATGTGAGAGAAAAGGGGGAACTGGTGGGTGAAAAGAATCTCTTGCCTGATCAATATGCTTAAAGCTAAGACATAAAAGGTGCATCACCAAAGTAAGATTTGGTCCACTTAGCAAGGACCAAACCGAGTATTGCATCAATCAAATTCTAGTATTATATGCCTCATGTTAGAACACTAGCAAAAGTCTGATATGCTTGATGAGCATAAAATGTGCATGAACAGACAAATACATCTGCTTGTTAAGATCAACACAAATTCCATCAGCATCAAATGATATTTTTCATGATATTCTACAAATTATTTAAGCATTCACAATTAATATGTTGAAGCAATCATAAGTACCTCATATATAAAAACTATTAGAAATATATTTGGATTCAATATCAAGCTATAATGAAGGAAAAAAAGCAAAAAGCAACCCACTAAGCGTGGAATATGAAATCATACTCCACAAGCCAGCCCCCATTAAGTAGTTGTGAAATTAATAGCTTCGAAAAAACAATTCTACTTGTAACTGAAAGTTTTCTTTTTGCCTAGATAATTTACTAGATATACTGAATAATATCATACATATAACAAACAGGACATTAGTAACTGGCATCTCCATGAAATGTATCATTGTAAGCATTAAATTTTGGAGAAAAAAATGAAGACACACAAAAGAAATAAAAAATAAATAAATAAATAAATAAATAAATATATATATATATATATAACAGAAGAATAATTTAGACCAAACACCCTCTAAGAAGCGGACAAGTAGTCCTTAGTAACAACAAAAAATCAGACACACTCCCTTTCAACTGCACTTGAAGACATCATGAAAATAGAAGCAATTTGGAAAGAATTGTCATCTTTTATTCATTTACAATAATACAAATATATATACCAGAGAAGTTCCCATAATCAAGTAGATTACAAAAGCAAAATAAGAGAAAATTAGAAAATAAATTTCTATTGTGATGTGAAATATTTTAGCCCTAATTCTTATCCTAATATGATATATTCTGATTTCTATCCTAATGTGATATATTTTAATTCTTATAAAAAATATTTTAATCTTTGTAAATCTAGGATTTGGATTTCCCGCACATTATAAATCCCTAAAACCTGCTTACTTCTATATCCCTTATATAGCTGCTTGCTTCCATCACCATCATATATGCAAATGGATGAATATATTGGCTAAAACATTATTGTACAAGTAAACCATTGCGATTTTGCCGAATCTGTGCAGAAGCTACAATGCCACTAAAGGGCAAAGCAGTAACCATACCCCAAAATAATGATCACAACCTAAAGCATAGGAAGATTCAAAACAAATTAAAAACACCATCATAAAAACAATATGTCAATGAAGACTAACATCCCAAACAAAAGGCAACCTCATACCTTGCAGAACATATTAATTGAAAAATTTTGAAGCAACTCATGCTGAAATATCTGAGGAGGTTCCATGCCTGCAGTGTTTCCAGGAAGAGACCAATTATGCTTTACAGGAGGCCGAACTGCATGTCTTTCCTTTTTCAAGATTTTAGACTGATCTGCAGAACTAGAAGACTTTTCATGAGGCGAACCTCCAGGCAGCCCAACTGAGAGCTTGGGGACTAGAAAACTAGCCATAGCACCAAATGCACTTGGAGTGGGTGTAGGAGCTGTCACATTTTCAAGACTGGATTGCCCAAAGACAGTCTGCACAGCAACAACTCTTTGCATTTCTTGTTTATAGGAAAGATAAAAAGCCATAAAAAAAAAGGCTACAAGTCTAGTAAAGTTAGTTTTGAGGCATACTTCAATCTGGTGAACCGTCTTTGCAATGTTATCAATGTTGCCAACAATATATAAGGTTGCATTTGCAGGAAAATACCAACGCTCATGGAATTTCCTAATTTTATCTACATCCCACTTCTTAATTTGATCCTCTAATCCAATTGGGAACCTTTTACTCAGCTTGTTCTCAGAATGTAGATGTTGCAATAACTGCAATCAAAAGAAAAACTCAGAAACTCATGATACTAACCAGCAATGCAAGTGTTAACCACAACAAGAAGGAGCAACTATATACCTACCTGACAATCGACACGGTATTCTATAGTATTCATCATCTGTAATTCTGAAAGTATTGCTCGCCTTTCTTTTTCAACTCGAGAGGTAAGGAATTGTGGGTGAAAAGCTATCTGTCCGCATGCAAAAACCCAAATACAAGAAAAATTGAACATTAAACAAAAGTGAAACAGTAGGGATGCATACAGTACCAATTGGACACTAATGTACCGTCTTCTAAGATTAAAGCAAATAGATCAAACTTATGGAGAAAATCTTTCACTAACATACCTCATTCAAGGTGTCCAGTACAGAAGGGAGTAGATTTTCATCAGCACCCTAGTAAACACATTCCATTTTCCATCAATAACTCTAGATAATAAAAGTCCAAAGAAAAGTATAAACTCAACTTATAAACATAAGCTTGAAAGAAATGGATAGGTTCATAGGGCAAATATACATTAATATCCCTATCAATCAGCTGGTCTTCATAAGAAATTATAAACTTTATTTGCAATGTCATCAATCTATAGAAAGAGACACTGCTGCAACATATATTAATATATCTCTTCTACTCAATCCAACAAATACAGCACAAATAAACTGTCAATTGCCCATAAGCATGTGTGCATAAAATGCACATAAAATGCAATGAGTACCAAACCTTTGAATAAGATGGTGAATGGATGTGGAACACTGTATGATGGAAATCTGTGTAGGCATTTGAACGAGCCCCTGTCCCAAGAAGTTTCTCACGTTTCTTACTTCCAAGGAATGCAACATGTTCAATCATATGAGCAATTCCTTGCTCATCATCTTCCTCATCTATTGATCCTACATGAACTTCAATATGTGCTTCAAACCTGAACAGAAAAACATTTTCATGTATGCTCTAGAGCGTGAGAGAGAGAGAGAGAGAGAGAGAGAGAGAGAGAGGACTGTTAAAAGCTAATGTTGTGACTTGAAAATTTGCCATCCAAAATCAGATGAAGAGGATCTTGTTGAGCCGTACACAATACAAGAACCCTTCAGCTGTTATCTCTTCAATTTGGTCATAAACTAGTTTGACCTTCAAGATAAGTCAAGCTTGATGGCTTAAATCTGTTCAGCTCTATTGTCTCAAATTTGCAATCACAACACATTGGGATTGGTGCAATGCTAGATTACTTGTCAACAATCAGCAATATCAGCCACATGAAGACTCTTGAAGCAGTCTCAAGCACTGGTATAATACTCAAAATTATTAACATTGCTTAGCAATAATAGGTGAACTGATTCACAAAACAGATGCTTAGATTTAATGTTTGTGAAATCACTGTTATATGTGCAGTACTAGAGCAATGATTAAAAAAAAATTAGTCTTAGAAATTAACCCTCACATGTCAGCATAAGATCTATCATATAGCACTATTTTAAATTTCATTTTCAATCAGACTTGGAACAATCCCGAGCATCTTAAAATCTGCAAGCAGTCAAATAAAATGTGGAGATTAAGACCAAGCTTCTTATTTATATAATGAAATGCAGGTATCCCCTCAATGTAATAATTAACTCATAGACAATTTGCTTAAACAGGGTGATCTCACAAGCATTACTATAACTAACGGTATAAGTCGTACACAGATGCATATAACAAACCTGTTTGGAGGGACTTTATTTGGTAAAATAAGATAACGAAGTCCATTCCTTAATTGCCCTCGATGCAATTTTGGGTGAGAAGGAAGCTTAGAATGTAAAAACTCAGTGGCTTCTGTTCTTCCCAATTCAGGATAAAATACATCTGAATCTTGTCTCTCAAGAATGCCATCTGGGCAGGCTGTACTTGCTGCATGTGGCTCGTTTGGACCCACAGAAGCAAATGAAACTTGAACACCCTTTGACTGAAAATACAGGCTCCAATCAGGTCAACAGGAGATATAGTTAAAGATGCATGTAAGGAGCACAGTGACTCAGAAGTTACGAAGAACTGCAAGGAAGGAAGATTAGAGTATATGGAAACAGCTCCTTCTTTAATACAAAAAAGTTCTATAGCTTTAAAATTGAAAGAAAAAGAACCTGTATGCAGAATTATTATTTATTTAGACTCCAGCAGTCTAAATAACTTTAAGTGAATAAAAAAAAGCAAGAAAAGCTTCTGCCAGATTGACTATGTAGGATTTAAACTCAAGTCGGTATCCTCAAGCTTGATTTAATGAAAAGACTAAGGTTCAATCACATAAACCAGCCCTAACGGAATGCAGGAACCGTAACAAGGTTCACTCGCCCTGTCTTTTTTTCAGGTTAAAAATCTATAGAGGCCATGACCTGGTGGATACATAATTGAAATTGTTATATATGTCACATCAAATCTTAACAAAATTACAGAAAATCATTTCATGTTCCTAACCTGAAAATAACCACACAACTGCTAAAAATCTAAGGGATACCATCTTCAATGTCAACATCCACAAGAGAATAAGCTAACATAGCCAATAACTTACACTATGACACATAACAAAAAGGTCATCAATGAAAGGAAGATGTTTACTCACTGTAGCAGTATCAAGTGATCGTCTGGGAAAACAGGGCTTAGATTTGTCAAAAAACACTCCTGGCATTGATCTTCTAACGCCCAAAGGCCATCTACAGGGATTCGGCATGCAGGAAAATGTTATACATTGTTCTGATAGGCGTGCTTCAACAGCTCGTCCACTAGGTAAGGAATTACGCCGTCCCCAAGCACTATTCTTCCCTTTCCAAGTAATCAATCCTCCTGTAGTAGCCTCATGGGGCCACCTTTAACCCACAAAGATCAAGAAAAGCCAAATAAGTTAAGAGAAAGGAAGGACCAAAGATGATGTAGAAGAAAGGATTGATGGAGGGAAGCAGCAGGCAAACAAACATCCAACAGTTAATTTGATGCTACAAGAACACAGTATGGTCTCTAAAGTTTACAGCAAAACAATAAGACAATTCCCTCTTGCTGCATTTTATATGCTTTTTGAGGAATGAAATTTGTTTTCCATTGCATATTTTACATGTGGTGAAAATAGATGAATGACATTGGACATTGTGCTCCCACTATAAGTATTCATTTCTCAAGCAATTGCATCCCTACTGTTTCTGTGCGTGTGTTCATAAGGGGAGAGGAGAGGGGAACAACGAGAGTGAGAGGGAGAGGGAGAGGGAGAGCGAGAGGGAGACATTTATATAACTACAGAGACATATCTTCCTGCATTTCATCTCATTCTCATGCCGGTCAATCCATAAAAAGAAATAAAAAAAAAAAAATCTTCCTTATATCGTGATATATGTTTTCATATTCTCTTGGAAGCAAAAGATCTACAGTTAGTTAATATATCCTCAAATACGTTTTCATATTCCACAGAATTTCGCAATACCTTTTGGATTGAGGAACAGATCGAATTCTTGTGAAAGGCGGCGTAGAAAGCACCTGCGACCGACGAGGCTGCATAGAGTTGATTTCTGACGGTTTTCTTGAAAAGCACTTGTCCCCCGTACCCGATGATGCCCGGATTGAGGGAACGCCCACCAAAACAGAACCAGCAGCCGCCACCGAGCTCGCAGCCATTGCAACTTGCAATTATCCAATTCTAACTAAGAGAAACAGTTACACATAGTTAAGTACACACACAAACGACAGGAAGGACAACAAGTTGTATAATCTCTGTTTTTTTTCTTTGTTTCTCGATTTTAGGTTTCTTG
>CM034047.1:9963466-9982356 GCA_019804595.1 Bruguiera parviflora
CTTAATCATATTGATGACCGATTTCCAAAGATATGGATGGGAATCGCCCCTCCGAAAGTCGAAATCATCTTATGGCTAGCAATTCAACACAAAATCTCTACAAAAGATTTTCTTCTTTCAATACCCGCGATGCGTCGTTTTCTTGCATTGAAAAAACAAAACATGGCAACCCGTATGAAATTGTGTTATGTTTAATGACAGGCCTAAAACATGAACTTTGAATAGGGCTGATTACAATATATGGTAAGAGATTTCTATGGGTTGCCATTGAAATCTGTGGGTAAAACACGGCACCACATAATAATTAAAGTCTATTTAAAATAATAATAAAAAATATGATTAAATTATACTTAAATAATAATAATAAACATAGTAAGCACCTATATGATAAGCAAATGACAATGCACGTAAAGAAAGAACTGCAAGTCATTTGAACTTGTTTCGTGGTGATTAACTTGTTCTTACCAGTCATTTTAGATGTAGGAAAACTAAGGAGTGCCTTTGTACGTGCTTGGGTGTCTGTGTTGTTGGATGCTATAGATATGTATTCTAGAGATTTGTGGCGCTTCGATGGATGAGATTAGGCATTTTGAGTAAAATTGCCTGGCAAAGTAAGAATTTCAGGTGCCATGCAACAACCTTGCATCGTTGAAATATATGGACACCCGATATTATCAAAGTGGATTTCTTCGGAAGATGAAATTGCAGAGCATCATATATTAGAGTCTGCAATATTCATGGAGCATGTGAGAGGAAGTTATTTAAAGATGATAATATTCCTTTTTAGTGCATATTAGACTGTATCTCTTTCCATGAACGCTTGCTGATAATTCTTCACTTCATTGGACATATGTTTTTATAAAAGGTGGCGATAGCTGGTGATAAGCACATGCCACTGGATTTGTCATTATGAATTGCTCGAGATGTTTGCATGTGCATTGGCAGAGCTGCACTCGAAACACATAATTATTCGTGACATAAAATGTGAAAATATAAGAGTGCTGTTGGAATGCTCTTGTGAAGCTATGTGATTTTGACCTGCTGGCTGTACCACTTAGGTCTTTCTTGCATACATGCTGTATCTCACAGAGGGAATCCACAACCTGATGTTTGTGTTGGAATGGCTCCTGAGGTTCAGCGGGCAACACATAAAGGTAACGTGTGTGGGATGTTTTTCCTTTTAGTTTTGGCAAAAATCTTTGCAATGTCCGATTTCTAGTATTTCCTAAGGTGCCTTACAATCGATCCGCGCATTATACTTAAGTTCCATGCATGTCCATGTTAGGAATAATATATTGGTGCTTATAAGAGTTATCTTTTCCATCCGGGTATAAGACAATATTTTGCCTTGATTTAAGAGAAGAGAGAGTCCAATATTTGTCCATTTTGATGATGTTGAATGGGATGAATTGTTGGGCTCAGTAGATAACATTTTGATATTAGATTTGTGGCTCTCATTGTCATATGGTTTTTTTTAACTCTTAACTTTTATTAATTTGATATATTGATAAATTTCTATTTTTTAATTTTTATCTTATTTTATTAATAATTCATAATAAATTGTATATTTATTATAAAATTTATTTGTTATAATTTTATAAATTATATTATTCAAATTAATTTTATTTAATAAATATAATTATTTATTTAATATAAAATTAATATTTAAATTTCTTGATTATGCGTATATTATTTTTATAAGAAACTTGTGTTTATTAATTACTAAAACGTTTAGTGCTAATGCAAAAGTGTTGTTTATTATATAGTAATCTAAGTTTATGGGAGCATATTTTACACATATTGATAAGTGAAATACATGATTTAGTACGTTTGTATTATAAATTTAGAATTTAATGCATATTAATTTTTAATTCAATTTTAGTTATATAAATTTTAAAGTACTTTCCTGTATGGTTGTAGGAAATGGATATTTGATCATCTGAATGCCGTATCTAGAGCTGGTGACTCCCATATGCTGCATTATCTGAACTACAAATACACCAACGTCTTCAAGCGCTTTCTTTTTGAATAGAAACTTCGTACACATCACAAACTTAGATGTTGGAACAGTTAGTGCTAAGTATTTAGGTGCACCCTAAGGAGTCCTATCCTACTTTCGTTGCGCCACTAGTGATGGGTGGTGCTTGATCTCCTTATAACCAGAATAAGCTTGTTTTTCTTTTAATCTTGAATTAAGCAGATGAGCAAGCGACCACATTTGGCTGATGAGCTGGAGGCAGTATGACAAATGGATGAACCAGCCTTGACTCAATCTGGCTCTTCCTTGAAGGTGCTGTGGCTAAATCAGAAACACTGAAATTCCTTGTTGATTTATGCTGCCGTTGCACTAAGGAAAATCCAGCTGATCGTCCATCGGCAGCAAATATTTATGAATTATTACTTCCTCGTACAAGCACTTACTTTTACTAGTTCAGAAAACTTACGGTTAAAGTATTACTTTATCTCTAACTCCAAGTTTTGTAGCCACAGGGTATGACATTATGTTTTTTACATTTGATTTTTATTCCTACGGGCATCAAATATTTGGGTTTTCCCCAGAGTAAGCATGCCATCATTGTAGTTGGGATGCTGGGACTAGTTGCCATCTCTAGATCGTCTTTGGTATGATTGATGTAGCTTGTAAATTTTTCAGAGGGTCTGCTTCTGCCTGTGCAAACTGCAAGTAGAACACTTTTTATAGATAAATAACAAAAAGCTCATCAATTTTGACATACACTTGGTGGTTTTGCATTTTGATCATGCTCTGTTACATGGACATCAAGGCAGGTTTTTTTTTTTTTTTTATAATTATTCGTGAATCGAGAATTACTTGCTTGTCCTTGTATTCATTACCTCGTCTAGATTTATTAGTTATACTTCATAACGTGGTCCATTTCTTTTGGGTCAATGTGCTCTTGATCTATGTTTTCGCGGAGAGAGCCCAGTCTCTGTAGGAAGGTTATTGGGCTGCATCAATTTGCATTGTAAGGAGAACATTCTAACTGACCCCAAAAAGATTGTTGAGAAACACAAATCTCTCTTTATATGTACAATAAAAATAAAGAATTATATACCTTTTTCATTTTAAGAACAAAAAAATGAAGAAACTTTTAAACAAAAAAAATTTTGAATTTTATATTATTAATAAATCTCTTAATTAAAATTTTTTATATATTAAAGAGATTAAAAAGACAACAATGATGGAACATTAGTGTCACCCAAAAAAGTTGGCGTCTTTTGTGATCATATATCTTAGAGTTTGAGGAGGAATCTTACGATTTAAATGTCTATTTCTTATAAGAAACTCGGTAATAGAAAAAAAAAAAAAACAAAAAAGTGGTTTTATTGCCACATGCCCGTTACACAAATTAATCCTTTTTTATTTCTTTGGGATTTTTTTCATCTAACTCCCCTTTCTAACGTTTCAAGAGCTGCAAAAGCAATATGAGCCAATGGCTTGGCTCCCATTAGTTCTTTGAAGATTCCTTAGTAAGTCTTATGAAAAAATTCCACACACAAGAATCAATCAACTTGGAATTCCCTGGTCTTAGGCCCTCAATCGATAGCTTGATGTTTCTTTGAATTAAAACCCTAATTAATAGCAAAACATAATTCTGATTTAATTTGTTTATTCTGTTCAAAGGAACCTTGCGATGACAAGTAACTGAGGAAAAACTAATAGTCAACCTGTGAGGTTGCACGTATCAATTTATCTTTCTTTCTCAGTTAAGACCAATAAAAAAAAGTTAGTTCTGTTTAGTTAAAATTATCTTACTAATCATTTGTATTTTAACCCTCACAAAATATTTTAATATTTAAAAATTTTTAATTTTAATTTTAAAAAAAATGTAAGATTTATAAAAATTAAGAAAATTATTTATATTTATAGTCTTAATAGGTTTTTCTATATACATAAAAATAAAAATAAATGATAATTTGTGTCCCCACCTTCCTCGATGTTTGCTAGAGATTGGAGCTAACCCCACACGTTGTCAATTATAAGGTTAAAGTCTCTTGCATCCACCGAGACCTTTTGTTCTGCAGTGTCAAATTGGGATTCCGCTCATTTGGTCCTGCTTCCCGCATTTGCTTTTCTAGTTTCGTACAGTTAACTGAGACTTTCACTGGGGTATGTCGGTAGGACTTTGATTTCTGTAACAACTAGTTCTGTACACACTTTTGGTGCTTGTTATTAATAAGTAGCTAGCCTCTGAATTCTACCCACCTATCCTTTCGTGGCATGCAATTGAACGCTCTCTCACGTTAGGATGTGCAACTCTGCAGTCCCCTAGTCCCCTAGCCGTCCATCCTATCCTATCGTGGCATGCAATTTTTACCATTTTTTTCAAACTTAGTACAATCTTCGAGTTTATTAATTTAGGTTTAATATCCAACATTTTGTTCCACTGTTAGCATATTACACAAAGATTCGAATTTTCATCATCCAGCTGATATGTCACCTAATTAAAGATTTTAAATGTATTAGTTTATATTTGTATCATGCGTGTAATTTACATTTCTAAATAATAAAATTCGGTGATTGTATTATAAAATCATTAAAACTAAAACCAAAATAATAATAGTAATAATTTGAGAGCCAAATTGATGGAAAACCACTTTGGTTGATGAAAGTGACCGATGTGTTGCGGTTAAGAGAAACGTGAGGGATATTTGCAAGGAGAGAGAAACAACGTACTTTTGAATGGTTAAAATTCAATTATACTAAGAATGTTTAATTGGAGATAAGAAGGTAGCTGAAGAAAATTTAGAAGTGCAAGAGAGACGACAAAGGGCTCTCTTTATACATGTATATGGGTCTCATGATATTAGAAACATAAAAGGCCACGAATCATATGCAAAATGCTTATCTCCTTTTCTTTTTACCCCTTTATGCATGTTGCAATATTTTACTCTTTTCTGTTTCTAACTTTTCTTCCTTCTGGGTTGCCAAAATCTTTAGAAACTTGAGAGAGTACAGAAAAGCACTCGGATACTTGAAATAGACAATTCCTTTTCCCTCTGGTACAACGTGAAATAGTTGTTTTTATTGGTTCAACACGATAGAGATTATCGAAACAGTGGTTTGGCAACAATCTCAAAATAAGGATGTTCATTTAGAATATCCAAAATTTTGGGCTTTTTAGTTTTATTTTTTTTGATAAGAAAATTAAAGAAACAAACTGCCGCTGATAGAAGATATACATTGAAAAATTGAGCAAGGAAGCAAACTAGCGAAGAGATATATAAAGTGAATATGCTTTTGTGAGGTTGTGAGGTTGACAAGTAGTGGGGCATATTCTAGGATTTAATTGTTTCCAATCCATTTAAGGAAGGTTCTCTCCGCTGCAACAGTATAATTAATATTCTTCGGAACATCCAATGCCATTCTACTTTAATTTCTCCCGTAGAACAGCCACTTTAAAAAGTCCGAAGCCTCGTTTATTACATTTTCTTATCTTTTCCTGTGTAAATCAAGGTCACTGTCTGCGTCAGCCCCAACCGAAGAAGTGCTATTATACACACATCGCTGCTGCTGCTGCCGCTGCCGCTGCCACAGCCGCAACAGCAGTGGGGATGATGAATTATTCAATCTATTGTTTTTAATTTTAAAGAAATTATCGGAGGTCCCCACTTGTACCGAGATTATTACTTGCAGCACGAAGGTTTCTTTGAGGACGGTAAATAAAAGACGACGGAAACCCAGTTCTCGCCGCCATCGTCCTCGGCTGGAAACCCCATTTATTGCTGGCCATCGAGTGCAGGGGTTTCTTTTCGTCTGAACGATGCAAGGTAGGGTTATTGCGTGGGAGATTCCAAAATACCCTACGTAAATATGTATTGCAGAAACCGACGACAGTTTAGCTTACTAGACAATTTGTAAATTAAACACATTAAAATATATTAATTATAAAAATTTAATTAAATTTTTATAATAATAAAATTCTTAACAGAAAAAATTATTTTTGAATCCTTCTTTTCAAAAGACAATTTTTTTTTTTTTTCAAAATTTCATACTTTTTGTTAAAAAATTTTACTCTCAAATTTTATCGAAAAAATCAAACTTTTCCCTTTTTAGTTTTTTTTTAAAATAAACTTAATTTAATTTATTTAACTATTTTTTAAAATTTTAATTAATCATTAAAATAAATTTAATCTAAACTAAATTCAAAGAAAAAATTATTTTTAATATAGATTTAGTGAACATAATGACAATGTTAATGATAATTTTATTCTTGTTGAGAAGAGGTCGATGTCGATTAGTAATTAATCTGTTAAATTTTTTTTTAAAAAAATGTAACGAGTCTAAAAATATTGTGTGTAAAATACCCCATGCACAAATTTTAGGAAACCTGGAAAATGTAAGTGCACGGGGAGGAACACCTCCACACCCGGCCAACTCGGAGAATTGGCCAATGACATTGACAATTAAAGGTTCACAGCCACTCACTTTCTCCAAGTGTTCGACATCACTTTGCATATTGTCCCATCAAATCGCCCTTTTTGGCAGCTATGAATTTCACTATGAATTTCACTTTTTTATTCTCTTTTGAGATAATATCAGTCATCAAAATATTAATAATTTATTAATTTACTTGTTAGCTTTTTAAAGAACTCAAAAATAAAAACCTCTCATCTCTTACTAAAAAATTTTTAAATTTCAATAATTATAAATTTAAAATTTAAATATTTTATTTCAGATTTTTTATGTGTTGATAATAAATTTATGATATTTAATAATTTTTTTTAATAAAAAATTTACAATAATTAAGAACCTTAATCCTACAATCTTTGCATATTATGAAGACAAGGATCACTGGAAATAGACAAAACTTGAACCAAAAAGTTCAATTTCTAAGAAATTTTTCACATCCGAACTCCAAGCTTGGTAAGTAATTTTTAAATCGAAGGCTTAGGGTTTAGCTAAGAAAAAAATAGCACCAATTGCGATAAAAAATCAAAACGAAGTATTCTAACAAATCAAAAAAAAAAAAAAAAACTCATGAAAAGAAAAAGTTGAATATATAATAGAGTGTAGGATAAATTACCCTAGCATTGGAATTAAGTACGAAAGAAAAGTCTGAAATAGTCTCGGTGCTATATTTGCATTTGAGAGGGTTAGAAGATTGAGGGTAAGAGAAGTGGAAAACAAAAATTTCTATAGAGAGAGAATAAGGTTCGGGTCTGTTTGGGTCAAGGGAGCAAGAAAGAAAGGAAAGAGAAGAGAAAGCAACCTTGCGTGTCAATTACAGAATTATTAACCAAATAAAAAGGTTCATTTCCTATTTCAAATCGCCTCCGACATGGCGATTATCACCATCCAAATCTTGAGAATTTTCACGTGGTGAATGTTTAATCTCTTATCCAACCATCTTAACGGTAAACACTAATGATTTTTACTTTTAATTAGAGTGTTTTTAATAAAGATCAGACCAAGCTGCCTGCCGCCTATCGTGGAAGCAACCGATGCGTGCCAGCAAGGAGAAACGTGAGGGGTATTATTTACAGGACAAGAAAGAAACAACACTATGAGAGCGTTCGGTATGCTTTTTGAATGGTTGAAATTTAATTATGTTAAGAATGTTTAATTGGAGACAAAAAGGTAGCTCAACAAAATTTATAAGCGCAAGAGAGAGACGATAAAGGGCTCCCTTTATAAATATACATAGTCTCATGAAAGGCCACGAATCATATGCAAAACGCTTATCTCCTTTTCTTTCTACCCTTTTATGCGTGTTGCAATATTTTGCTCTTTTGTTCCTTCTGGATTGCCAAAAGGTTTAGAAACTTGAGACTTAAGGATGCTTGAAATAGACAGTTCTTTTTCCCTCTGGTACAACTTGAAACAGGTGTTTTTCTTGGTGCAACACGTAACAGACTATTGAAACTATGGTTTGGCAACAATCTCAACTAAGGATGTTCAGTTAGAATACCCAAATTTATGAGCTTTTTTTTGACAAAAAGAAAAAAGGAACAACTGTCATTGATAGAGGATATATATTGGGAAATTGACCAAGGGAGCGAAGTAGCAAAGAGATACATCAAGTGATTATGCTTTTGCGAGGTTGATACGTAGTGGGGTATAGTTAAGGTTCAGTTGTTTCGAATCCATTTAAGGAAGGTTCTCTCAGCAGCAACAGTACAATTAATTCGCTTATTAGAGCGTGGAACATCCCATGGCATTCTACTTTAATTTCTTTTGCTGAAATCTGCAGAGACTAAAACAATACAACACTGGGTCCCGAGAGATTTTAAAAGGTCCGTGGTCTCGTTTTCTACTCTTTTCTTTTCCAGGGTAAGCCAAAGTCACCGTCTGTGTCAGACCTGATCTTACACATGCATATGCATCCATGGTCTTCTCAATGCTAATTTCTCCCCCAGCTACAGCTAGCACTTCTTCCTTTTCCCTTTTCTTCTCCGTTCTTAACGCATTAATATGCATGCAGGCTCTTCTCAGCTACTGCAATCACCTTTTCTTTTCTCTTTTTGGTCTCCAATACTCTATTGTTACGTTCCTCAGTCTCAAAGTGATGATTCTTGGCCTTCAGAATTTATTTATTTATTTCATGTACTAGAATAAAATTCCTGTACGTGTCAATTGATTGAAGGCAATGACTCATTAGGGCTAACTGATAATTGTATACTGTAAGAACTTATTAGTGTTATGCTCGCATCTATATAAGGGAAGGAGGGATCGTGAGCTTCTCATCCCTTTCCTTCAACCAGAATCATCCCTCTTTCTTAAAAATTCTCCTTCAACCAGAGAGAAAGCAGAAGAACTTCTCTTTCTCAAAAATTTTCCTTCGACCAAAACCAGAAGAACCCCTCTTCCTACAAAATGCTCAAACTCTTTCTTAAGAAATTGGTTGGGTTCGGTTCCTTTTTTCGGCCCGTCGTGGTTCCCCGTAGGCCATCTTGGACGGTAACATTGGCCGGAAGAAGAGGTCCTTATCACACATTGAAACGCAAGACTGATCGGTTGAAGGAGATGGAAAAAAGAAAGGAGCAGCTATATGAATGCAAGATATGCCGATACCAGCAAAAGAAAACGGTATTCAACGACAGAGGGGAGTTAATGGGGCATATGTCTACTCACCACCAGGGTCAAGATGTGGCTAAGTTGAAAAAACGATATGAGAGGTTAAAGAGGAAAGGACTCTTAAACCAGGTAACATACTCTAATTTCTCTTCCTTAGGTACTCTCTATGTTCTATTGGTAGTATTGTTTTTTTTTTTAATACAGGCCACTCCGGAGACCCTTGACAAGATTTGTCAGATTATTCGGGAAAAATTTGACCTACCATTTGTCTCTGAGGAGCATAATCTTTTTACCGATCTCTGCCTCGATCATCAAAATTTGGTAACCAAATAACCATTCTTTGGGTTTTCACCCTGTCTTCCCTTTTTTTTTTTGGTCTCAAGTTCTTGCGTATATACAGATTGGCCTCGTGGAAGCAGTGGAAGATAAATTTAATGTCTCGGTTGATAAAGAAATGGCAAACAATATTGTCACAGTACAAGAGACAGCTAATAAGATTCAGAAGGCATTAAGAGAGGGTGTTTGAGGATGCTGCTGGTGGATGTCACGGTTTGCCGCGAAACAATGACCTGTCTCTTTTTTTTTTTTTTTTTTTTACTGGTTAATGGCTGGTCTTTATTGTGAACTATATTCTCCACTTGCTGCTTAATACAGTTGTCCTCATTTTCATGCACTCTATATTGAAGTGTGTAACTTTAATTTAAATTTGAAACTTTCTTTCAAGAACCTTTTCTTGGTCCAGTTGCTTGGCCTGTCTAGCTTATTATGTACGATTCTTACTCGCCTATTACCCGTTCAGTTGTTTTGCTGTTCTTGGGTTGAATTCCTCTTAGACGGAGCTTTGATTGTTTCTTACCTCACTTTGGTTTCATTTTTGGCGAAGGGTTTTCAATAATGAGTTGACAATTGCCACCCTTTATAATCTTAACCATATAACCGTCTCATCGTTTTGCATTGATTTTGCTGATCCCCAAGACTGGATTTTATGGGATATCTGGGGTTTGCAATTCTAACGCATCTTTGATATTTTCTTGTCATTGAAATTTTTGCTGCTATCTTTGTAATTAATTTGCTCTCAATTCTTCATTTGAATCATTGTTTGTCTCTTCACTGTCTGATTGCTTTTTTCATATGTTCTGTGGTAATATTAGACCAATATATTAGGCAAATTATAATTAATCACTGAGAAAGCTCTACCTGGAATTTTCAAAGGATGACTCACAGTTAACAGTAACGTATTGCATTCAAATCTAGGAGTTGTTCTGAGTCAAGGTAGATACAATGGCCACTGGCGATTAATTATCTTTTGGTTTATCCTAATGGAAGCTATTTTCTTTGAAAAATTCGGTAATGGAAGTTTATCCGGTGACTTTCTTTTTTTATTGCTCAACACTCGGGAGAATGTTCGCACTATAGGAGCACATTTACGAGCAAGGTGACAATTAAGGGGGAGAAAATATTGTGACTTCTTTCAATTAATTAAGAACGGGAATTTAAAACTTAAGAACAAAGCTTGTCAATTCAGTGTAACGTTTTATTGCCTAAATATTTAAAGAAGGAAAATGATTGTACATTGCAAATGTGCGCGTCAGATGGGTATCCCTTCAGAGAATTCCTCTTTCTTTGTTTTCCTCCCATTTCAAATTGGATGAAATTGCTAGTTGAGGCATATGCATTGATCAACGCATTAGAGAGGATGATGGTACACATAAAATTCCTTGAGGAACAAAAATGGTGCAAGTCATATTTTCGTAGCATTTTCAATTGAGGTGGAGGGTGCATCCGTAATTCAAGATATTCTCGTTGTTTATCGGTCTCGCGTGATTCTTCTATTATTATTTTTTTCTCCCCCTTTTCTTTTCCCGTTTTGAAAACTACTGTCGAGTGGAATTGTGCATAATTATAGTTTGAAACGTACAGTTTTGGTGGTATTTGGCACCTCCATCTTTTTCTTAATTGAGAACTGCACTCTTTGACGACGACGAGTAGTCTATGTAACAGGTAGTTTTCACGTCATGCTGCTCTGTAGTTTTCAGCCTCCCCTACGGCCCAATACCAATATCCTAAAATAGTCTCATTAATAGACTTGCGGAACAGACGCGGGCTGGTGTACAGCGATGTAATGATATCACTTTATTTAAAATCGTTTATTTTTTTTTTTTTACAAAATTGCCAGATGTGCATAGAGATTAATTAAATGTATAACTAGTCTGAATAAAATGTACTTGAGAAATGATAAAGAGGGTAATAAAAATAACATTTCATGATTTATTATGCACATTTTAGTCGACTTACTTACCCATATGATCCTCAACCGCCTTACGAAAAATGATTTTGTATGCTCCACTCTGTTTGGTTGGGTGCTGTCTGTTTTTGTTTTGTTCTCCCATTATTTGGACGCGAAGTAAGTAGCAAATCGAACTTCACCACAGTTAGCTTGTTTACTTTCAATTGCAATTTGCAAATGCTTAATGATTGTTGACATGCACAAAAACATCTAGAACAGTCTATGGTACTGTTCGTGTTCCACAAAAGTGCCAAGGCAAATAACTTCAGATACAGTGGTCTTCAGTCTTGACCGTCGAAGGACCTATTTCATGGACTAATAACACTCTCAGTCTTGAAATTGAATGTGTTTGATCTCAGTGAAATTTACGGAACAGAAAGTTTTAACAATCTGATTTCCTGATGTGCTCCTACGCTAATCACAACATGATTTTTAATACATAAGTATAAGCGAGACTGTCGTATGATCCCCTTGCAGTGATAATATCTCATGAATGTAAGAAATTTCCGTGATTACTGTTGCAACTTGCAAAGAGCCTTCACCATCTCTCTCACATCCTGTGAAGTTAAGTTTTATTAATCTTCTAGTTTCAATAGTGGGTTAATATTTAAGTTTGACATTATTGTCAACAAAAATAATTTTCTAAACTTAATTTTTGAAATATTTTTTTGTTAGCAAATATGATTTTCTTAATTTTATTTTTAAACCTTCTAAAAGAACTTAAATGCGTCACATAAAAATTATTCAAATATTTTGTATTTTTCAACTCCACTCTAGTAACTCACAATTATTTGGGAAGATGAAAAACATATTTGTCATAGTTAAGAGGGTCGTAACCTACAAGGGGAAAATGATGGTGGCAATTTTAGTGTTTGTATTTTAAATTTTTGGCAATTTTCCCTTTGTATTATTGCCATTCCGTCTTGAGTTGCAGCAGTGCCGGCCAGTCAACAACGTCAATGGTTGTGTAAGCTTACGTTATAAACCGCCGATATAAATATAATAAAGTGTTTTTTTCTGGTCTGCACATGTAATTAATTGCCACATCGTAATGTTTTTGACCCACCAAATAAGCTTTTAGTATTATTTAATTTAATAATTAGTTGAAACCATATGGCAGTCTAAATAAAAAGTTATTCCATCTCATCGGTCATCTCCAAATGATTATTTGGAGATTTAAGTAAAAAGATAATTTTGAATGAACACAAAATTAATAGGTTTAAATTAATATAAATAATTTTTATTTTAACTATAAAATAGTTTATATATATATTATAATTTTTTTATGTTAACTTAATTTTATTATTTTTATTTTTACTTAATTAAATTTTTGGGAAAATCTCTGTGTTTATGTAATATTTTATTTTACTACAAAATATACGAGTTTATTGTAGAATTTTAGTTATAAAAAAAAAGAAATTTAAATTAATTAGATGAGCTTCTAACAGAAAGAATAGGACGCTTACAATAATACCTACAGAAGAAGTCGGATGGATCCCACTCTTTAATTTATTCATTAGAAAACGGCTAACCGGGAACGGAGAGAGACTCTCGCCGTGCTACCGAAGAAGTGGACCGGCTGGAGCGAAGTAAAATGAAGGTTAAATTTAATAATATTAAGGTCAGTTCTGGTATGGCTTGGAGACCGGTAAACGATGCTGAGTCAAATGCGGCAGAAGGTAAATGTGGCGAATCGGCCCACCTATACCCTTCTTGGAAAAATCGAAATGCTGAGTCATGCCCAGATTACGTAGTACCATTCTTGAACCGAATAAATTTAGGAATTTTGATAATGGTTGCCGTCGATGCGGGTAAGTTTATATGCGAAGGATATATCTTTTCTTCCGGGAAAATAGTGAGTTCCAAGGACGTACAAATGATGTGATGGAATCACAAAAAAGAAAGGACATTGGGAATGGAATTACGCGAACGCGGTCCTGAAGCTGGAACTTTGGAGTTTAGAGGCCAGGAAAAATGAAGAATTGAAAAGCAAGCCAAAGGCTGAGTTCCTGAGCTACTTCTTCCTGTACTGGTCAAGCACAAGCCAAAAACGGTAGAAGAAAAGACTTTTCTTTTCAAAGGATTTTTTCACAATACGTTAACTTACGTTGTCCGAAGATAATTACTTGACTAATAACACTACCTTTATATCTCAAATAACTGAAAATCACAACATTCCAATTCAAGTAGTCAAACTGTTCTTCGTCCAAAGTGAATTCCAAATAGAGCTCCCTCAGTGATGAGCTCTACTTTGTCTAATTCGATCAACGTCGCTCTTGCCAATGACTGCAATCCTTGCTCCACTGTTACATAATAACAAAACAGAAGCAGGATTCCCTTTTTCTCCTTTTTGGGGTTGCTTGAGTGCTAGCCGGATCTGCTTAAAGAAGACATAAAAACTGAACCACTAAACATAAGTCGAAAAGTTGGGAGCTATCCAAAAAGCACAAGTCCCTTGAGATCGAGGTCTATTATGTTCGCTCAACTATCGCGTCATTAATAGCATAAACACATAAGAAAACACTTTCTCTGCTAATAAAAAATATCACGACATTGTCAAACGACGCAAATGTAGCCACATTAGACATCGCCACCCAAAATTGACTTGAGATACTAAAAGAAATTCAAATAAATAAAGGGATAAGTGGTATTTAGAGGTCACCAACAAGGGCAGGTCATGCGTTTTGGTTATCGATCCCAATGCTACAGACAGTAAAGTTTTAGTAAAGCCACATTCCCCATACTAGATTCACCTCCGGAATTGATCCATAGCAGCGAATGGTCACCTTGGTGTCCAAAAGTTCAGATAGGGATATGTATGCCAATTGAGAGAGAAATGAAAAAACCCTAAGGAGCCACGTTGTAAGAGTCTCACTTGAGGCTACTTTCTTTCTTTTGGCCTTTCTTTTTCCCAATGGTTTCAATCAAAACATACAAGCAGCCTTGAAGGGTTACATTTCTTTTGCCTTTCTGTTATAGTTGTCAAGTCTTTTAGTTCTATGGGATATTGTTTATTTCTGGGGGTCCTTCTGTTTTTTCTTAACTCTATCTTCACGGGTGGGTCATCAAGTGGTGTGCCAATGACCTTGTGCTGCATCTCTGTAAACTGATAGGCTTATCCAAAAAGAAAAAAAAATTACATTTAATATATTCTATATTTTGTATTTTGCAACAATTCACACCCAATGTTTTGAAATATAACAAAAAATATATATTAAAATTATAACTGATAAGTATTGGTCAAAATTAATAAAAATAATAAAAAAATATATTTATTTTTTAAATAAAATTTATAATATTTTAAAAATAATTTTATTAATTTTAAAAATATAAAAATATATATGTAATTTTTTTATTAAAATTTTTAACAGTAATAACATTATTAAATTTTTTTAATAAAATTTTAATATAGTATGTTGATTATTACAGAACACAAGTGTGAATATTTTTATTATTATATTTGAAAATACAAGATGTGAATCAAATTATTCACACATAAAATTTCCATAATATCCAATGCCAATATGTCCAAAATAGAGAAAAAAAAATCAAAAGTATTAAGTTGCATCAAACATTTAACCACTGGCAAAATTAGATGGATAACATTTACATTAGTAAATCATAGGTTAAAATTTTGAGTCAAAAGAAAACAACAAAAACAAAAGGCAAATAACTTACATTTCACAATAGTGAAGACAAACAAGCAATGAGCATTACAGTAAAGCAAGCAAAAATTATAGTAATCCCTCAGAACATGAAACAGAAATATCTGATAGTCAAAATATAAACAATTATTAAAAGCAGAAATTGAAAGCAAATTAACAACATATAATGCTGCAAAATTACAATGCACAGCAGATGGATTACAATTGCAGATACCAGGCATCACATAAAATCCGGTTTTGGGAATCGGCAAAATATATGCAAGATAAATAAAGGTCATAAGACTGTCAAATGGAGTGCGGCAATTGTCAGCACAGCAAGCATTGATAGATATACCCAAAAATTGAACAAAAGTGAGGCAAGGAAAAATCAAATCACTATCTGAAATGATTCAACCAAGGAACAGACAACAACAGAACAGGCAACAGTGGTAAAGGCAAGTAAGAATCATAGGTGATATAAAGACATCACAGGAGATAAAAGACGTAAGCAAGCATGTTTAATCCTTTCTATTCTCAGTTTGCTCCTTTTCAAGATGAATAAAAGTTGGGGGCCAGAGGGCCATAGGTCACCAACTTTAAAGTTAAAAACCCAAAAAAAAAAAAGACCCCCTCTATTACGGGGTCTGGCCCCCCTATGGCAAGGGGCTGGTCCCGTAATTGAGCCCTTTCAAGATATAGGGATGTAAACAAGTATGAGTACTTCCAAACTACCATAGATTTATGGGAGGAATTTGCGGAATGCAAAGGTGGACTGGAGAAAATTAATTGGACAGAAGCACTGAAATCCTTATCTCACAAGGAAATTTTTGTCATCTGTGTTCTGCATTTTTGGTCCCAAAAAGGATTTCAGTGTCTTGCATTTTTGGTCCCAAAAATATTTATGCTCAACAGAAGCATTTCTAGGAATGCATTATTGAATATTGAATACACCTGCTTTTGAGAAAAAAAGAGTCTTAAGAAAATGGTTGATAAATTAAGTTAAACTTAAAACAAAGCCTCAAAAGCATGAGAGGGACGACATGCAAGCACATAAATGTAGTTTTATTGCTCTATTCCCATTACACAAATTAATCCATTATGGAACTTTGAGGTTTTGACATGAATTGAGCTTGTGGCATCATTTTAGAAACATGGAATTGAATGGTGTTAATGCGAGATAAGGAGAGATTTATTATGAAAGGATAAATATTATGCACGTTATGACAAATAGTTCTGGACAAATCCAAAGAAAAGTCCATTTCAACCAGTTTAGGCCTAATGTAACACAGGCCGAAGTAGTTGAAATACTGAGAAATGTTGTTTGGACGAGAAATTGGGGAAGAGTCCCCTTAGGGTGACATTCATAGCCTGCACGATCATCTCCATTAGTGCTATGCCTTCGGACGTTCATTGAGCGTGCCACTATTCTTTAAATTTTCCTTTTTTAGGTTACCTTCTTCGTGTTTTCTAGCCATGCTCCGAGACTAATACTCAATTTAACCACGATGAGCTGAATAGTTTGGATGGCATATATTTATGAAGGAGACTTACTTAATGGTAAATCACCAGCAAAATCAAGTTAATGAAGGAAGAATTGAAGTTGATAGTATTATCCTTTTTGGGTATAATATATAAACCTTAATTGATTTACTTTATCATGTGTATTTCAACAGCTAGTTATATAATTATTAACCAAATAAAAAAGTTGATTTTTTATTTGAAATCCTCCAACTTTCAAGACTTTTCACGCGATGAATGTTTAAATCTCTTTTTCCAACGATCTTAACGGTAAACACTAATCACTAATGATTTTTACATATAATTAGAGTGCCTGTAATAAAGATCAGACCAAGCTGCCCGCCGCCTATCATGAAAACAACTGATGCGTGCCAGCAAGGAGAAACGTGAGTGGTATTTACAAGACAAGAAAGAAACAACACTATGAGAGCGTTCGGTATACTTTGGAATGGTTAAATTTTAATTACGTTAAGAATGTTTAATTGGGGACAAAAAGGTAGCGCAACAAAATTTATGAGCGCAAGAGAGAGATGATAAAGGGCTCCCTTTATAAATATACATGAGTCTCATGAAAGGCCACGAATCATATGCAAAACGCTTATCTCCTTTTCCTTTTACCCTTTTATGCGTGCTGCAATATTTTACTCTTTTCTTCCTTCTGGATTGCCACAAGCTTTAGAATTTTGAGAGAGTATAGAAAAGCACTCGGAAGCCTGAAATAGACAGTTCTTTTTCCCTCTGGTACAACTTGGAATAGGTGTCTTTCTTGGTGCAACACGTAACAGACTATTGAAACTCTGGCTTAGCAACAATCTCATACAAAGATGTTCATTTATAATACCCAAATTTATGAGCCTTTTTTTTTTCTGACAAAAAAGAAAAAAGGAATAAACTGTCATTGATGGAAGATATATATTGGAAAATTGACCAAGGGAGCAAAGTAGCGAAGAGATACAGAAAGTGATTATGCTTTTGCGCGGTTGTGAGGTTGATACGTAGTGGGCTATAATTAAGGTTCAACTGTTTCGAATCCATTTAAGGAAGGTTCTCTCCGCAGTACAATTAATATTCTTCGCTTAAGAGAGCGTGGAACATCATTAATTTCTTTTGTTGAAATCTGCAGAGACTAAAAGAATCCCACGAGATTTTAAAAGGTCCGTAGTCGTCTCGTTTTCCACTCTTTTCCACTCTTTTCTTTTCCAGAGTAAGCCAAAGTCACCGTCTGTGTCAGGGAGCCTGATATAAAAGCTTTTTGGGGCTGAGTTATGGTGTTCTTCTTTGGGTGTTCTTTTAAACGATCTATATGGTGTTCTTCTTTGGGTGTTCTTTTAAACGATCTATAAGATCGTTCACGAGCTGTTATTTTCTTGTTTGGGTGTCCTCTGGTGCAAGTCCAGAGTTGAGATTTTGGTTTGGGTGTCCTCTGGTGTAAGTCCAGAGCCGAGACTTTGGTTTGGGTGTGCTGAGTTTTCTCATGTGGGCATCCACTAGTTGGTAGAATATTATGAATAAAAGATTTTGCTGTTCCAGGAAAAGGATGCGGTTATGTTTTTATCCAAAAGATTTTTTGTTTTTGGGAAGATCTCGAGTTTGTGTACGTGCATATGACGTGATTAAATCGCAAAGAACAACGCGGTGTCACCTAAATTCTCGATAGGTATTCCTTCTCAAAATCTAACTTATAAGCGGAAAACAAGACGGTGGAAAAGCCCTATGTGGAAAAAATTTTTCAAGGCATAGGAACTCCCCTTCCGGTGACTCCACCAGATAATATTCTGTTGAGTACAAAACTTATCATTCAAAGTAGAAATCTGGGTAAACCATGTGGTGGAAGTCAATATAAAAATCAATCCTTCTGGGAAAACCGTCGTCACCAGCTTTGTTGAAGTCCCAAGCCTGAACTTGGGCATCGGATCTGACGCTGTAGAACAGCGTGTCCTTTCTGGAATAGATGACATCCTCATCCCCTCCTCTTCCACATTATCCTCGCAGGGTGCTATGGAGCCTGGTAACGGCATCCAAGTAGGGTCTCCAATTCTATGACCATCATCAGCTTGCATCATAACTACACAATCCCAATTTAAATCTACGGTACATATTGCTAGATTTGTTACCAAAAACATGCTCGTGTGACAACGGTTACCCTCTATCTGGGCATCGGCCTTGCATTCGGGTAAAGTGAGAACGGAAGGCAGTGGGACGATTTTTGGGGGAGAAATCGAAGAAAACAGATCTGCCAAATAGATTCCGCAGTCATGGCGGCTCATGTAGGCGAGCCAACCTCTGGAGGAACGCCTGCTTCGTGCGTCGAAGGAGCTCTTTCTGGAGCTTCATGACCTTCTTATCTCTCAAAGCTGAAGAAAGCTCGATAATTGACCTCGACCGTGTCGCCGCCGGCCTCATC
>CM034047.1:9982456-10038808 GCA_019804595.1 Bruguiera parviflora
CTTAATCATATTGATGACCGATTTCCAAAGATATGGATGGGAATCGCACCTCCGAAAGTCGAAATCATCTTATGGCTTGCAATTCAACACAAAATCCCTACAAAAGATTTTCTTCTTTCAATACCCGCGATGCGTCGTTTTCTTGCATTGAAAAAACAAAACATGGCAACCCGTATGAAATTGTGTTATGTTTAATGACAGGCCTAAAACATGAACTTTGAATAGGGCTGATTACAATATATGGTAAGAGATTTCTATGGGTTGCCATTGAAATCTGTGGGTAAAACACGGCACCACATAATAATTAAAGTCTATTTAAAATAATAATAAAAAAATATGATGGTCTATTATGTTCGCTCAACTGTCACGTCGTTAACTGCATAAAAACAAAAAGAAAAGACTTCATCTGCGAATAAAATATATCTCGACATTGTCAAACGAGGCAAATGTTTTGGTTCTTAATATATTAACAGAAGTTCAAATGTAAAGGGATAAGTAGTATTTAGATGTCACCAACCAGGTCAGCCCATGCATTTTGGTTCTTGATCCCAATGCTACAGCACTACAAAGTTTTAGTAGAGACACATTCCCAATAGTAGATTCACCTCCAGAATTGATGGCTGCTTTCTTTCTTTTGGCCTTTCTCTTCATAATGGTTGCTACCATAACATACTAGCAGCCTGGTCGGGTTACATTTCCTTTGTGTTTAAGATATGGTTGTTGTGTCTTTTAGTTCTATATGATATGGTTTATTTCCGCGGGCATTTCTGTTTTTCCCTAACTCTGTCTTTCAAGGGCGGCTCATCAAGTGGTGTCTCAATGACCTGCATCTCTCTAAACTGATAGGCTTATTAAAAAAGAAAAGAAAAAGAAAATTTACATTTTACATATTCTATATTTTGTATTGACTAACAATTCACAACCTTTAAAATGTAACAAAAACATACAATAATTAATAATTATTAGTCAAATTTAAGCAAAATAGTAAAGAAATACATTCAATCTTCTCTTTTAATAAAAATTTTAATGTTCCAAAAATAGTTCTTACAATTGAAAAACGCAATATATATATGAAATTTTCTTTTAAGTTAAAATTTCTAACAAAAATATTATTAAAAAAATTAAAGTAACAAATAATCTAATTCAAAAAACTTAGTCCAAAATTGGTTTGGTTTCCATGTAATAAGTTAAGAGTAATTTAAATTCTTTTAAACATTTATAATGTATTTTCGTGATTTTATCAAACTTATTTTTAACAAAATTTATTAGAGTATATTAATTATTATAAAAATAAATATTATTATATTTTTTATAATATTTGAAAATATACGGCTTTAAATGTTAATGGTCGTAAAATAGAACATATTAAAATGTAAACTTCCGTTCAAATTAATTCACAAACAGAATGACCCCAATACCTAATACATAGATGTTCAAAACATTAAAAAAAAAGAATTTTTATAAATCATTGTGAAAAAGAAATTTAGTATAAGTTAAATTTAAAAATTACTGTAGAGAAAGTTAAAATTAAGAGTATTAAGATGCATCAAATATTTAACCATTGTGACTTAGATACATAGAATTCACGTTGGTACTAAATTCACATGCATAGACACACAGAGACACACACACAAATATGAATATAGAATGCATGCAAATGAGGACAAATATATGATTCAGTTTCAAAACCACCCTTTTTGTTTCCTTTTTTGATGGGAGTGGGAGGGCACTGGGTTACCAATAATTTTTTCAAGGAGCCACTCGGTTCATGGTCATACTATTTAAGATTGGTGGGAAACCAGGAACCATTCAGTTAATGGTCAAACTATGAAGATTGATGGTAGTGGAATTGGAAACCAACAATTCTACAGCATTTTATTTTAATTTATTAAAAAATTTATGCCACCGTACACTAACCCAAGAATCAAAACAGTAAAGGCGTCTTTCAGCAATCAGGAGCTTAGTTAGACTACAGTTGGGCCAAACAAGATCATCCATGTCATGCATTTTTGGTCCAAAAACATGTGTGCTGAATAGAAGACACAATGTCTAGGAATGCATAATTGAATATTGAACACTCCTGCTTTTAAGGAAAAAAGAGTCTCGGAAAAGGGTTGGTAAATTAAGTTAATCTTAAAAAGCATTGCCGAAGCCTTAAAAGCATGAAAGGGATGACATGAAAACACATGATGATGCTCAGGGAAACTGAAATGCAAATAGAAGTGGTCTAAAACTTTTAAGATCCAAAAGTAGGATGGAACACTGTATTTCTAAAAAATTAAAATTTTGTCAACAGCATTACCCATAGTGTTTTAATGCTACGGCATATGAGAAGGCAGAGATTAAGTAACAAGCAGTAAACAATATGAAAACAAGCATTTGCTCATATCCGGCATCCAATGGCAATATGAAAACAAGCATTTGCTCATATCCGGCATCCAATGGCATTGCAAAAGGTAAAATGCGATCAGACAAAGTTCAATCAAAGAAAGTGAAAATTTTTAGGAAATGAAATATTTGGGGACGATAGAACGCACTTAGAAGACCAGAGATTAGACTTACGAAAGTTGCTCGAGAGAGTGAACATATTATGTCCTCGAAACCCAAATTGGATTGGGTTGGAGCTTCTTAAACTAAGAGGGATGATAGAGATGACAGAGAGGCATGACGGAGTAGTCCTCAAAATTGTAAACACCCATGTCATCACCCGCAAAATAAGAAATCTCACTCGTCATCAAGTCATCAGTAAAATAAATTGAATTAGGTATCAACTCCAGATGATCACGAGTTGAGAGAGAATGTGACTCGTTGAGACCCAAGAACAACGCGGTGTCACCTAAATTCTTGATAGGTATCAAAATTTTCTTCTCAAAATCTAACTTATAAGCGGAAAACAAGACGGTCCTACATGGAAAAGCCCTATGTGGAAGGCAAACAGAGGACTTGGGCATCGGATCTGACGCTGTAGAACAGCTTGTCCTTTCTGGAATAGATGACATCCTCAAGCCCCTCCTCTTCCACATTATCCTCGCAGGGTGCTATGGAGCCTGGTAACGGCGTCCAACTAGGATCTCCAATTCTACAAAAGGCTAGGAGATGACCATCATCAGCTTGCATCATAACTACACAATCCTTATTTAAATCGACGGTATCATCGTCGAGTATTGGAGACGAAGACATTGCTAGATTTGTTACCAAAAACATGCTCGTGTGACAAGGGTTACCCTCGATCTGGTAAAGTGAGAATGGAAGGCAGTGGGACGACTTTTAGGGGATAAATCGAAGAAGAAGTAGAAAACAGATCTGCCAAATAGAGTCCGCAGTCATGGCGGCTCATGTAGGCGAGCCAACCTCTGGAGGAATGCCTACATCGTGCGTCGATGATTTGCTGAGGGAGCTCTTTCTGGAGCTTCATGACCTTCTTATCTCTCAAGCTGAAGAAAGCTCGACAATTGACCTCGACCGTGTCGCCGCGGGCCTCATCCTCCTCAGATGGAAGCATAAAAAAAGGCAGCTTAGACGACGACGGTGACGGCGAGAATGAGGAAGCCGGAGACAGGACCTTATCATATGCCACCGAAGCAGCCCAACCGAAGAAGAGCTATTATACGTACATCGCTGCTGCTTTTGCTGCCGCTGCCGCAGCCACAACAGCAGTGGCGATGATGAATTATTCCATCTATTATTTTCAATTTTAAAGAAATTATCGGAGGTCCCCGAAGCGGCATTTGTACAGAAATTATTACTCGCAGCACGAAAGTTTCTCTAAGGACGGCGAGAGAAAGACAACGGAAACCCAGTTCTCGCCGCCGCCTTCCTCGGTTGGAAACCCCATTTATTGCAGGCCATCGACTGCGTTGTCTGCCGATTGTCAATTGCTTACTGGTCAGGCAGCGGGTTTTTAGCGTCTGAACGATGCAGGGTAGGGTTATTGCGTTGGAGATTCCAAAATACCCTACGTAAATATGTATTGCAGAAACCGACAACAGTTTACCTTACGAGAGAATTTTTTATATATTTGTAAATTAAACGCATTAAAATATGTTAATTATAAAAATTTAATAACAGCAAAAATTATTTTCAAATTCATTTCCTAAAAACGACAAAATTTTCTTTTTTAAAATTGCTTTTTTTTTCTTAAAAAATAAAAAATTTACGCTCACATTTAAAAAAATCAAATTCTTCTTTTTTTATGTTTTCTTTTAAAAAATAAAAAAAAATATTTTATTTTATTTTATTTTTTTAAAAAAATTTAATTGATCATTAAAATAAATTTATTCTAAATTAAATTTAGAAAAAAAATTATTTTTAATATAGACTTAGTGGACATGATGACAGTGTTAATGATAAATTTACTTTTGTTGAGAAGAGGTCGATGTCAATTAGTAATTAATCTATTAAAAATTAACAAAAAAAAAAAAGTAACGGATTCAAAAATTTTGGCAGCTACTACTCGCGAACTTTTATATGGAACATATTACATTTACGCAGAATTTATAGTATCATTTTCACCTCTTCACTCTCTTTTGAAATAATACCAACCATTCAAATATCAACAATTTATTAATTTACTTATTAATTTTTTAAAACTCAAAAATGTCAGACGTTCTCGTCTCTTCCCGAAAAATGTTTAGAATTTATTAATTGTAAATTTAAATTTTAAATATTTCGTTTGAAATTTTTTATACGCTGATAATGAATTTACGAAAAGTGAGCAAGGTCGTCCTTGCTGCTTTTGGAGCTCTCTTATGGGACGTACCAAGTGGGCAAGAATGAGCATGCAAGAAAAGAAATTAGTGGCGCAGCTGTCATAGGACAGCTATGGAAGACAGAACCCTAGGGATGGATAGAAAAGAACTCTACCCTCAATAAAAATACAAATAAGAATATAAAACTGATTAATGCTTAGAACAGTGATTTGAGGGCTCTATATATATATATATATGAGTACTTGACATTATTTTATATAATATATGATATTATTTATTAGGTAAGCACTAATGATAAAAATTACTGTAGTTAAAGTCAAAACTCATAATGACGTGTAGGTTGATGCTTGCTTGCCATAAACTGGACATGCATTACATTCATTTGACCTCGGCCAAATGCTAATACGTAGAATTAGATTATAAAGCATGTATTTTTGAAGAAAAATGCATCAATTTCCTTAGCACTGCCAAAGTTTTATTTATTTAACAACGCAATAGTATCTTGATTACGCATCCCCTGAAACATCCAATAGACGGATCGTTCTCAAACAAAGCACCAAAAAACTGTTCCCAGCTCACTTTCTTGTCGAAGAATCTGAAGTCGGAGCTGTAGTAGAAACCATCAGATTTGATCACCCGATAACACTGTCCGGTGCTCTTGCTCCACTCAGCTGGACCCTTCATATCAAAACCATTGAATGTTTTGTCTTTGTTGCCATATACAAAATGGCAGTAGAACAAGGTCGTTTTGAAAATGTTTACCTTAAAACCCAATGGTAATCCACATTGAAGGGTAGCAATTGTGCACCAAGATCCTCGTCTTTAGATTCGCAATGAACCTCTAATGTGTCGTTGACCATTTCGTTTATTAGATGCACTTCGTAATGGCACCCATGCACCATTGTTGTGGGGAAAATGCAAATTGCAATGTTAACCAGGAAAAGAAAACGGCTCCCGCTTACGGTGGTGGTGCTCATTGTGGCCATATTGGCTATGATTTATTTACGAGATTCAGTGAGTTTTGCTTTCTTTGTATGAGCTAAATTTATATGGGAATGCAACGACGAGATTTGGAGAATGGGAGTTCTGAAGTCAGAATGCGTAATGGGGAAGTAAATAAAGTCGATTCTTCTACGTGAATCGTTTGGCATCAAAGTGGCAGACAAGGAATTGAGATCTGGCAGTTAAATTCTGACGAGTCAGTTAATATTGCCAATATCTAATTAAAAGAGTTTGAAAGTTAATTATAAATTATAACTCGAAATAATTTTATAATTGAATTCTCAATTTTTTTTTAGTATATATGTATTTCAGAATTTGATAAAAAGATCGAGGAATTAAATATTTATTTTTTATAAAAAAAAACTCAATTATGAAATTAAATGTAGTTTTATTGCTCCATGCCCATTAAACAAATTAATCCATCATGGAGCTTTGATGTTTTGACATCAATTAAGGTTTCGGCATCATTTTAGAAACATGGAATTGAATGGTGTTAATGGGAGATAAGGGGAGATTTATTATGAAAGGATAAATATTATGCACGTTATGACAAATAATTCTTGACAAATTCAAAGAAAGGTCCATTTCCACCAGTTTAGGCCTAATGTAACGCTGGCCGAAGTAGTTGAAATATTGAGAACTGTTGTTTGGACGAGCAATTGGGGAAGAGTTCCTTTAGGGTGACATGCATAGCCTGCACGATCATCTCCATTCGTGCTATGCCTTCGGACGTTCAATGAGCGTGCCACTATTCTTTAAAGGAGTCTCATGAAAGGCCACGAATCATATGCAAAACGCTTATCTCCTTTTCTTTTTACCCTTTTATGCGTGTTGCAATATTTTACTCTTTTCTTCCTTCTGGATTGCCCAAAGCCTGAGAAACTTGAGAGAGTATAGAAAAGCACTCGGATGCTTGAAATAGACAGTTCTTTTTCCCTCTGGTAGAACTTGAAATAGGTGTTTTTCTTGGTGCAACACGCAACAGATTATTGAAACTGTGCTTTAGCAACAATCTCAGATTAAGATGTTCATTTAGAATAGCCAAATTTATGAGTGTTGTTTTTTTTTTTTTTTTGACAAAAAAGAAAAAATGAACAAACTGTCATTGATAGGGGATACATATTGGAAATTTGACCAAGGGAACAAAGTGGCAAAGAGATACGTAAAGTGATTGCGTTTTTGTGAGGTTGTGAAGTTGATACGCAGTGTGGGTATAATTAAGGTTCAATTGTTTCGAATCCATTTAAGGACGGTTCTCTCCGCAGCAACAGTACAATTAATATTCTTCGCTTATGAGAGCGTGGAACATCCAATGACATTCCACTTTTATTTCTTGTGTTGAAATCTGCAGAGACTAGAACAAAACGACCCTAGGTCCCGCGAGATTTTAAAAGGTCCGTGGTCTCGTTTTCCACTCTTTTCTTTTCCAGAGTAAGCCGAAGTCACAGTCTGTGTCAGACCTGATCTTACACATGCATATGCATCCATGGACTTCTCAACGTTAATTTCTCCCCCAGCTAGCACTTTTCCCCTTTCCCTTTTCTTGTCCGTTCTTACGCATTAATATGCATGCAGTCTCTTCCCAGCTACTGCTAGCACTTTTTCTTTTTTTCGTCTCTCCTGCAATCCTCTATTGTTACTTTCCTCAAACTCAAAGTGATGATTCTAGGCCTTCAGAATTTATTTATTTCATGTACAAGAATAAAGTTCCTATCTATGTTTCATCATCATTATCAGTGCATTAGGGCTAACTGATATTTGTATACACTCAGAATTTATTATTGTTATGGTCGCATCTCTATAAAGGAAGGAGAGATGGTGAGATTCTCATCCCTTTCCTTCAACCAGAGAGAAACCAGAAAAACCCCTCTTTCTTAAAAATTCTCCTTCAACCGGAGGGAAACCAGAAGAACTCCTCTTTCTCAAAAATTTTCCTCCGACCAAAACCAGAAGAACCCAATCTTGCCCCGTTGAATCGCCCCTTTATATTCTCTCTCTACTAATACGAACACAATCCTGTCTATGTTGAGTCTTCTCCTTTGCATACTCTCAAAACTTTCTATTTTTATTTTTCTTCTCCTCCTTCGATTGCTATGCGGACCCTCTTGTCCAGCTTAGTCTGTTTTCTTTTTCCACCACGACGGACCTCCTGTTCCGCCAAACAAATACTTGAAAACGATGATGAGTACATTGAAGCCAGATATGAAATAATGTGCAGGCCAGACCTCAATGCTTGAGTCACCCTTACACTTCAGCCTTTTTGCCACTGCAAGACATGTTGACATCCTTCGATTTTATTGAAAATAAACTACTAGAAGTAAATAAATAAATGGAGAAGTCTAGAACACTGCAGCATCATTTATGGGTTCAAAAAAGGTGTGAAAAAGGAAAGGCAAGAAAAGATAATGTATCCAGCGATTATCTAGAAGATGTCCATATATGCAGATCCACTTTGGAAATTAAAAAAAGGTAAAAGCCGCATGTTACTTGCAAAAGAGTAGATCAATTTATGACACACCATATAATGCTTTGACCCAACACGGTATAAGATGAAATAAAGGCTGGGAAAACATTAGGAATCAACAAACCCAAATACACGAGCTAAAACCATCTGAAAGCTCCACGTGAAATATTCTGGTGCTTAGAATAAGAGAACAAAATGCTTCAAGTTCCTCCAATTAACAATCTTGGATTAAAAGCTCACATATGCCTCTTTAGGAAAACCAACTAAACGAGTTTGCAAAGAAGGCTGACCTTTATTTTTTATGTCTTTTTTATTTTCCTTTGCAACTACACAAATGCAGTAAGAGATTATAATTCAGATTGAAGTAGTTATCAAGTTAATATCACTTGGAACTTCCATGAGAAAGAAAATTATTTGAAAAAAAAAGTCTGAATAAGGAAAAAGAAACATACCATCAGAAGAAAATAGTAATTAATCATTCACTTCATCCAGGTTATTAAAAGACAATCAGATCAGTTAACGCCGTTCAATTATCTAATCTTGTTAGTGTCATGGAATGACGTTCAAAACAATTTTTTTTTTTTTTTCGACCATCGTCGGCATATTGGGTCGACGAGAGAAGGAGGTACGAATGACGACAACATCCTCAAAAAAGCTCGAGAAGAAAAACACCGTTGTCCATACTGTGGCAAAATTTGCAAGGAGGAGTAGAAGCTTTCTCGTCATATAGATAACAAGCACGCAGCGGAATCAAAGAAAAAACAGTGAATTTGAAGAGTTTTGAGGTAAGTTCCAAGATTTCGCAGCTACGTCAGTGCAATGTTTGGGCCCCGCTAAAATTTATCCCCTCCATGTAACTTTATCAAAAACTTTCCCATGATCTCAAGTATTTTCGTTCTTGTTCCATATTTTCTTTTACTTCTTTTGAATCAACCACCATATGTTGATTTCATCCTAAATTTGGTATTATAATCGTTTTAAGCTTGAAAACGGCAACTTAATGGAAGAGAATTACTTTTTTTTTTTCCTGGTCTCTCCTTTTATCATCTCTCAATATGCTATTTCCACTCAATTTGTATGTAGAAATAATTGTGAGACACGGAGAAAACCATAATCTTTTACCGTCGATCTCGAGCTTTACGTCATCCTATCCTATGCCCGAAAACCGAAAAAAAAAAAAACAAAGAAGAAGAAGACTGTGTACGGAAAACGACTTTGACAAATTGCGAGATTGAGCTTCAGTTTTCTTTGATTAATGGTGAGTACCACGTACGAGGGCTTCCCGTCTTAACAAAAAGTGCCCAAGTAAGAAAAATTCAGTTCACTCCTTTATTTCACAATAGAGATTAAGTTTCTTTTTATATTTGAAATCTTGAAGTTTTTCCTTAAAAAAATAAATGTAAAACTTATAAAAATAAAAAAATAATTATTGCGTAATTTTACTACAATCAGCCTCTAATTGAAAGAAAAAAAAAACCGGAGATAGGGAAATTTCGGGGAAGGTCCAATGCATTCATTTAAAACATCCGTCATCACAAGCAAAATTGCATCGCCGTAGGCCCAATCACTAGTGCAAAGCTACAAAGAAGCAAGATGGAATTGTCCCCGCAGTCCGCCGAATCACTAGTGCAAAGCTACAAAGAAGCAAGATGGAATTGTCCCCGCAGTCCGCCGATTACAAGGCGGCCCAACTTGTACAGCGGACTCAGATCATAAGTCAAATGAGCTCAACTTGTGCTGATAAATGAGGCCGAGAGCCGGGAAAGGTTCAAAGTTTTTGGCAGTTGTGATAAAATCGGATGGGCCTAGAGGTCTAGATCATTGTTTAAATTTTCCGTTAGGTGACAAGAAGCTGCACCGAGTTTAGGCTCACAATAGAGGTGCGTTTTGCTCTAACTGAAATGATTTTGGGAGTCCGAATTTATTATATTTATTAAAAATATATATTTAAATATAAAAAATAAAAATAAATTGAATTATAAATATTTTTAAAATATATATTTGAAATTTTTTTAAATAAAAATAAAAAAACTTAAATTATTCTATCAAATTTACAAAAACAAATTATGAAATTTATAATACAAGTTCGAAATTCAAGAAAAATCAATTAAAACAATAAAATCCATTAATATTAAAAAAGGTGTTATAAATATTAATCTTGAAAAAAAACTTATACGATTAAAATTTAATTGAAAGAAATAATAATATAAATTAAATATATTTATAATTTTCTAATGTAAAAAAAATTATATGAATATTAAAATTTGTATTATATTAAGATATTGAAAAATAATTAAAATAAATAAATATTGTTATATAAATATTTTATTAATTTTTATAATTATTTTATATATTGTACCATCACTTAGAGAGAAAATAGAAAAAAGAAAGTGTAGAAATCAGGGAGACGCTAGGGACATTAGCTAGCCAAAAATCTGTCAACGGCAGGAAAAGTCTCTCCCTGCAATGGTAGAAGGGAAACTGAAATGCAAATAGAAGTGGCCTAAAAGATTCAAAAGTAGAATGGAGCACTGTTTTTCTCAAAAATAAAAATTTTCTCAACAGCTTTACCCATAGTATTTTAACGGCATATGGGAAGGCCAGGACTAAGTAACAAGCAGTAAACAATATAAAAACAAGCATTTGCTAATATCCGGCATCCAATGGCATTGCAAAAGGTGGAATGCGACCAAACAAAGTTCAATCGAAGAAAATGAAAATTTCTAGGAAATTAAATATTTGGGGATGATAGAACGCACTTAGAGATTAGACTTACGAAAGTGAAGACCACTAAAGTTGCTCGAGAGAGTGCACATATTATGTCCTCGAAACCCAAATTGGATTGGGTTGGAGCTTCTTAAACGGAGAGGGATGATAGAGATACAGAGAGGCATGACAGAAAAATCTCCCCCGTCATCAAGTCATCATTAAAATAAATTGAATTAGGCATCAACTCCGGATGATCACGAGTTGAGAGAGAAAATCACTCTTTGAGACCCAAGAACAAGGCGGTGTCACCTAAGCTCTTGATAGGTATCCCAATTTTCATCTCAAAATCCAACTTATAAGCGGTAAACAAGACAGTCCTATATGGACGGCAAGCATAGGACTTGGAGGACGGATCTTTACCGATGGAAACACAACATTTCAAGGTATAGGAACTCCCCTTCCACCAGATAATTTTCTGTTGAGTACACCTTATCATCGAATTTTTCAAAGTAGAAATCTGGGTAAACCATGGGGTGGAAGTCAATATCAAAATCAATCCTTTTGGGAAAACCATCCTCACCAGCGTTGTTGAAGTCCCAAGCCTGAACTTGGGCATCAGACCTGACGCTGTAGAACAGCTTGTCCTTTCTGGAATAGATGACATACTCAAGCCCCTCCTCTATCACCACATTATCCTCGCAGGGTGCTATGGAGCCTGTTAACGGCGTCCAACTAGGGTCTCCAATTCTACAAAAGGCCATCAGCTTGCATCATAAGTACACAATCCCTATCTAAATCGACGATATCATCGTCAAGTGTTGGAGACGAAGACATTGCTAGATTTGTTACCAAAAACATGCTCATGTGACAAGGGTTACTCTCGATCATCTTGGCATCGGCCTTGCATTCGGGTAAAGAGAGGATGGAAGGCAGTGGAACTATTTTTGGGGGAGAAACCGAAGAAGTAGAAAACATATCTGCCAAATAGAGTCCGCAGTCATGGCGGCTCATGTAGGCGAGCCAACCTCTGGAGGAACGCCTACATCGTGCGTCGATGATTTGCTGAGGGAGCTCTTTCTGGAGCTTCATGACCTTTTTATCTCTCAAGCTGAAGAAATCTCGATAATTGACCTCGTCCGTGTCGCCGTCGGCCTCAACCTTCTCAGATGGACGCATCAAAAGAGGCAACTTAGACGACGGCGGTGATGACGAGAATGAGGAAGCCGGAGACAGGACCTTATTATATGCCGCCGCAGCAGCCCCAACCGAAGAAGAGCTACTATACACACATCGCTGTTGCTGCTGCCGCAGCCGAAACAGCTGTGGGGATGATGAATTATTCCATCTATTATTTTTAATTTTAAAGAAATTATCGGAGGTCCTCAGAGCAGCACTTGTACAGAAATTATTACTCGCAGCACGAAAGTTTCTCTGAGGACGGTGAGAGAAAGACGACGGAAACCCAATTCTCGCCGCCGTCGTCCTCTGCTGGAAACTCCATTTATTGCTGGCCATAGACGGCGTTGTCTGCCGATTGTCAATTGCTTATTGGTCAGGCATGGGGTTTTTTTCGTCTGAGCGATGCAAGGTAGGGTTAGGGTTATTGCGTTGGAGACTCCAAAATACCCTACGTAAATATGTATTGCAGAAACCGACAATTTTTTATATATTTGTAAATTAAACACATTAAAATATGTTAATTAAAAAAATTTAATTAAATTTTTATAATTATAAAATTTTCAACAGAAAAAATTATTTTCAAATCCTTCCTCAAAATTATTTTTTTCAAATTTACATATTTTTTCTTAAAGAGATAAAAAAATAATTTTAATTTTTTAAAAAATAAAAATTATTTTTAAAAAAGTAATCTTAATTTATATTATAAAAATTATATAATATATATATATATATATATATATATATATATTTTTTTTTGTTTATAAAATATAAAATATTTATTTATAATTATTACTAAATTTTATCTTATTAATTTATTATTTTATATTATCAAATGGCTCTTTTTTTTTTTTTTTTGCGAGTTACTCTCGTGAATTTTTATATGGAATATATTACATTTATGCAAGTTTTGAAATTTGGATTTAGAGTATCAATTTCACCATCCAAATAGCAACAATTTATTAATTCACTTGTTAATTGTTTAAAGGACTCGAAAATGTCAAACGGTCTTATCTCCTACTGAAAAATTTTTAGGATTCATTAATTGTAAATTTAGATTTTAAATTTTTATTTTTAAATTTTTTACAAGCTGATAATGAATTTATGACATTTATCAAATATTTTTTCCTTTTATATAAAATGATCAATAATTCTCTAATTGTTATTGTGCAACCTATGACTTAATAAATCCTGTAATTTATGATTATCCGAAAGCACAGGAGATTTTTTTTTTTTTCCCTAAACGTTTTATTATTATTATTTTTTTGCCATCCCAGTTAAAAGTTCATCCATTCAAATAAACGAAAGCAGCACAACACGATGCTCACTTCAGAATTAATTAAGCATTTCAGGTCTTGACTTCGCGTATTGAACTGCTTTCTTACTGGTTTGCTCGCTCTCTCCCTCCGTCTGTCTCGTGCATCATAATTATGGCAGTAGTTGCAGGCAGTAATATTTGAGGACGAATCCTAATAACTTGTGCTATCCGCTGAGTTTGGTCAAGGTTTGACCTTTGAGCCCTGGCCGGGGAGTTATAAAAAATAATAATAATAATTAAATATTCCGATAACGTTAGGCCAAGGTTTGGGCGCCGCGGGCTGGCTCGGCAGTAAATTTTTGGTCAGGACGTGAAGCCCACGACCGAAACCTGTCTGTGGTCGTAAATTTTTGTCAATAACCCGGCATATATATAACCTAATAATTTTTTAAAATTAAAATTCCAGTAAAAAGTGATTAGATATGGAACAAGACTAATTAAATTTCAATAAATCTATTTAATTTTGTTGCATATTTAATCAATATGAAATAAGATGAGATTAAATTTGAATAGATGTAGTTAACTTTGTTGTACATTCAACCAATTTTATTATATATTCAGTTAACATCGATAAAAAAAATCAAATTTCGTTTTATTGTATAATTAATTAATATTATTATGTATTTAATAATTTTAACAAAAAATTAATTTAAAAAAATAAAACCTTTTTTTATTACCTTTTTTCTTAAAATCTTGTGCTGAGAAATCTTTTTTGTTTAGTTTTAATTTTAGAATATATAATTACAAATAATAACATGACTTGAAATGTGAATCTAAAGTTATAACAATATATTAAACACCAACTTATTAACTTTTATTAATTTTAGAGTGTGTTCTTTTAATAAATTTTAGGTGGATAAATATTGAATGCTTGTTTTTATTACTTTACCAAAAAAAAATCAAAAAACAATAATAAACTCTTAACTACCTTTCTTAAATATTTTTTTTTATTCGAATCACTAAATTTCTAAAAATCTGTACTCAACTCAACTAGATAAAAATAAAGAACAAAATTACCGTTTAAATTTTCAAATCACGGGAGTCAATGTTTTCTCACAAAAGAGTTTCATAGCCATAGAAAATGCAAATTTTAGTTTCTCAATTTGAGATGATTATGTATGCAAGTTCCTCCACTTTAATTTTATTGGATCGAGCTTCTGTAGACTACACAAGTAGCTAAATCTCAATTAATTACTTCGAGGACATGAACAAATATTTTTCACATGTTATGCATTTTTTTTTCTCACTATAAAACATTATTACATTATTCATGTTATAATAAATTGATGATTCAAAATATATATACAATAATCTTTTTCCTAACATTTATAAAGTTGTTTTGTATTTCTAGTAGAACTAGTTGGGATACTTTGTTAAGAGTTAGTTTTATATTGAAACATGTTTGATGTACAAAATAAGATTTATAGATAGAAAACAAAATCAAAAAAAAAAATTTTTTTACTCTCAAATTTATTAATTTATATTTATAAGTAAATAATTCGTAAAATAAGTTAAAAGATCGAAAATATGATAATCAATATGGCTAATAGCTTTATCAAATTACCGACTAATTAAATCCAATCTAACGTGTTTACCAGTGATATAATTGATGCACAAATAATCTTTTGAAATAGATTAGTCATTGACTAAAGAAGAAAGCTCACAATTGAGCTTCAATTATTAAAAGAAAAAAAGGAACTGTTGGGCTCAAACTGAATTATTCGAAGAAATTATGGGAGGTTGCCGAGAAAGACTTGGTGAGATCGCTACGGACCCATTGCTTTCTAGTATCGATCAGCCCATGTTGCAGGGTGACATGGGCTGTCAAAATAAAGGATAAACCATATGAGTACAATGGAAGAGGACCGTGAAACCAAAGTTCCTTTGGTCCTAATGCATAATCCTCCAACACACCCGCGAGCAAACATTGTGAATGAGTGCAGAGAACTAGTGGCCCGGAAAAGGGAAGTTCGCTTCACCCATGCGTAAGGAAAGAGCAACAGAGGGGGGCCGATTGCCTTTCGAATTATGCGCTCGTCCACCCTGGTGTTGGCTTGCCTGGGATGGTAGCTATTCAGGATGGGTCTTTGACCTCCTTTCGTCACCAAAAAATATCAGATCCCTACTCTTGTACTTGGTAGGACTTTATTTATTAAAATTTATTTTTAGTTATCCAAAAATTAAGAATTATTTTTAAAATTAAACATTAACTGTCGTATAAATGTATATTTATATATAAATTAAGTTTATAACATGAATATATCAGGTAATATAATTTTTAATTTTTTTCATTTATATTTAAATCAAATCTGTTACATCATTATGTCAGACAATATGCTTATACTTTTTTTTGACATATCTTTGTCTCTTATCTCACGATATTCTCATCAATTTTAACAATTATCAATGGACGAAAACAAATTGAATTTATGAGTTTAGTTCAAACTCTTCAACTTCACCTCCAAAACGGTTACGTGAGAAAAATCATTGATTTAATGAACTAAACTTTTGAACTTCAGCCGCACAATGAGAATGTGTTGTCTCCTAAGCCTTTTGAATTACTGACTTCAAAATAATTTAATGTGATTTACAATAAAGTGAAAATGGCATACAAGAAATAAATGAAAAGCAAGCTGATGACTCTTTGTCTTTCATAAAAATTAAGACGATTGCTACACGACAATTAGTGTTAGTTTTGCTAAGTGGAATTAAATTCTTATGGAAACTAAAAGGATGGCTATTTATCAACCCGTAGGTGAAATCTTTTCTTCCTCAACTTTTGCTTCGTTAATGTCCCTTTAATGAAACCCCCCCCTCCCACATAATCCATCGTCTTCACTGTTGTTGAGTTTGGAATTTTGGCTACTGCAGAAGCTTTAGTTGCTGCAGCACATTATTTTGGTTTTCTCGCTACAAAATCTATATGTTATAATTTCATATATAAGTGAGATTTAACTAATCTATACACTAATTTGTTCATCTTTTCTATTTTTAAACACATTTTATCCATGTCTTTTACTCATTCTCTCTCTCTCTCTCTCTCTCTTTTTTATAAATATTTTACTATTAACGGATTGTTGATCGTGGACACATTTATTGTACGGTGATGTTGGAAATTATGATGGTGACCGGAAGAAGAAAACAAAGATACTCACTTACAAGCATGCCAAGCCAACGTTAGACTGTAATGCCTCTCTGCGAAGACTTTATGTGGACATCAAGAGCTCAACGTAAATATATATTACCTATGCCAATGATTTGGAGTATCAGTCTTCTTAGATCTTGTCCTGTGTATATATGAGCTTTCGTACCATCTTTTAGGAAAATTAATGGTCATTGCATGGGTAAATAATTATTATTATTAGAACCACGTGTCCTTTAAAGAATTCTTTTGGATCCAACACCAAAGATTGCAATAGTAAAAGCCATTAGGAGACTTCCCAATGGATTGAATTACCAATTGGCAGGTTTACCCCAAAAAAAAAAAAAATGATAGATTCTATATATATTTTTTTATATTTTTGTCTGTTCACATATTGAATATTTTTATTTGTACTAGTAATCTCATGAGCATGGATTAATAAGTTTGGTCAATTTTTATTTTTCCGAATATATATTGTCATCATTCAATTATTAAATTTGAGATCTAAAATATTAATACAATAAATTTATAAACTAATATTTATTTTACATTATTATGCATGAAAAACGGGTGAATAAATTAATTGAAATTAGAATTTTGTGTAAATTGTCAACTTAAAGTAGCTAATTTATAGGATTTGTGTCAAAGAAAAAAAAACAAAAATTTGAATAATGTTTTTCCTATTCTTCCTTTATATATATATATAGAAACTATACAACCCGGTATTTAGACAAAAAAAAAAAAAAACTATTTTTTGACTCAGAGATAAAATTAATGAAATTGGAAAATAGAAGTCGAAATTTGTTAAGCTGGGAAATTGGAGCGCTAACTGGATTGGGGCGTCGGGCTGAAGTTTGAATTATGAGCTTCTTCCAGGAAACAGAAAATTACTTCGAGCCTCCCCGATCTCCTCTATTTAGCGACTTTGGAATTTGCCTTTCCAAGAATCCTCCTCCGCCACCACCGCCGGAGAGAGGCAGCCATGAGCGAGCACGATTCAAAGTATTTCTCCACCACCATGAAGGGCGAAATCCCCGAACTGAAAGAAGAGCTCAATTCTCAGTACAAGGTCTCCTCTCCCCTCCTCTCTCTCTTTTACATTGTTTGTGAATATACAAATGCTCGAAGCTTATTGATCTGCGATCTGCAGTGATTAGGGAACGTAATTTCAGTTGTGTCGTCAGTTGCGTTCCGTGGCCAACTGCCGATATTTCTCGGCCGATCCGCTTGTTTGTATTTTTTTTTTTTTTTGGACAATGATTTCTCGTAATTCTTCGAACGTTTGTTTTCGTCGGATTACTAAAGGGAGATGAAGCACAGAAATCCTTCGTTTACTTAATTGCTTCGTGATTTTTTTTTTTTTTTGGGTGCTGGAATTTGGACAACAAGTGCCTGTTTTTTTCGGTGAGGATATTTTTAAGAAGTTTAGGAGCTGAATTATTTGAGGTTGTTGTGGTGCTATGTAGAGAGAATCTTTAGTTATCGAGGTAGCTCATGGTTTCTCATATCCATATATGTTCGTGTGTGATCAGAACTCCGAACCCAGAAATGGCACCACTATTCTTTGAAGTCACTGAGACTCTTCTGAAGAGTTGGACCTGTTTCCTGTAACTTGCAACTTCGGCACACTTAAAATGTTTCTTTCTTATGGGTTGAATCCAAAATAATGGAACCGTCACTTTCACTTTATTTTTTTCGATAGAAATGTTTGGAAAAAAAAAAAAAACCACTAAACAGGGAGAAAAAACTAGTCTAAATTAGAAACCAAAGGATTTAAAAATTCGGTATGGTTAGGAGAGGTGTTAAACAATTTCGTCTACTTGCTAAGCACGGTCACCTTAATAATTACAAATCAGCATGAAATTGGGATATTGGTCGAAATGCCGAAATCAAATCAATAAAAGAAAAACATTATTCATTCCTTGTCCTTGTCCCGAAAACTCCCAAGCGTCTGTCCGAATCCAAACAACAATTTCAAAATTTATTAATTAAAAAAATAAAAAAATGGGCTGGCCCACGTGAACAATTTAAATTATTTTCCCCAAATTCAAATCCTCTCCCTCTCTCTAACGGCTACTTTTCCTCCTCTTCTCTTCCCTCTCTCTCTCGCACCCTTGCCCAAAACAGACCCTGCCCCCCCCGTCTCTCTCTCTCTCTCGCGCTCTCTCTCTAGAATCTTCCGTTTTCCACTTCTCACTCGGTACTAATTACTAACAAATGAAGCACTTCATGCTACCAAGAAACCCAGCCGTGGCCGTCTTGCGGGAGGCGCAGCAGGTTACCAGCAATGAGCCGCCAAACCCTCACAAGCCCAAGCCATCGCCTTCCAGGAGGCACAAATCTTCCAAGGAAAACGATCCGCCGTCGGATCTCAACTCCGGAGACCAGAAGCCCTCGCCGTCCCCAGCTGCCAAGATCAAGAGTCCGTTGCCGCCCCGCCCTCAGTCTTCTAACCCTCTCAAACGCAAGCTCGGCACCGAGGCCGTTCCGGACTCTTCTTCCGTCCTCGATTCCGGCGTTAGGGTAGTTCCCTTCTACTCCACTCTATATTTAACCTTTTCTTTTCATGAGCGGAATTTTTCAGTTTCTTTTTCGGTTTGTCAAAATACTTCGTTTCAATTCCTTTGTCATAATTACTGCTATTTTTCTCTTGGCTAAACCCTAGGCCTTCGATTTAAAAATTAATTACCAAGGTTGGAGTTCGGATGTGCAAAATGTCTTAGAAACTGAGGTTTTTGGTTTCAGTTCTGTCCATTTCCAGTGATCCTTGTTTCCATTACATGCGAAGATTCTAGGATAAAGGTCCCTAATTATTGTAATATGGGTCTTTTGTTACGATTGCATCTGCAATTCTGCTTGTTTGCTGTGACAAATAATGTGTTTTTGAGCATTTGATCTTACTAGGCTGCATAGAAATCCCAACTGTCTCTAGATCTCATGTTGTCTGGTCATTGTCTGTTCTTGCTCAAAGTCATAGATCTTGAGGGAATAGTTTATATGTAAAAAGTGGAGCAAAGACCTGGAAAATAAGTGAAGCTGTTAAGGTTTGAGAGTGAAAAAGGATTCACATGTAGTTTCTTTCATAATCCCATGTTTGAGGTTTGGATGTTTTCTTATTTTCCCAAGATCTTTTGGTTTCTAAAATTTGGAGGAATAGGTGGGCTTTTGGTGGTAGATGGTGAAATTTACCCCTGCAAAGCAATTTGGTTAAATTTCTGTAAACTTGCTTCTTTCTCAAGCAGTCTAAAGCTCCTAGGGATGTTGTCTTACATTTATCTCACCATGATATCCAAGTGGTTGTCAGAAATTTCAATCACTACCAAGGGTTGAAAATAAGGAATTACAACATGCCTTGCCCTTTTTGTTGGTTCTATTGTTAAAAGCAACCAACCTTGGGTGCAACAGTGTATGTCTTCTGATGTCTGCTTTTGACTTCCTATTTTCTAAAATTGTTTTGGTGCTAGCATCAGAACTGTTGTTGATTCATTTATGTTGCGTGTAAAATTCTGTTTCTTCTATTGGCACAATATTAGGTAATAGTGCGAATGCGGCCATTACAAAAGGATGACGAAGAGGGAGAAATGATAGCTCAGAAAATTTCCAATGACTCATTGACAATCAACGGTCACACCTTCACTTTTGACTCAGTTGCTGATACAGAGGCAACGCAGGTACACTTCGCCTTTTTTCTCTGTGATTAATGACCATTGTAGTCATTTGCTTAATGATTTTTTTCTTTCACTGCCTCTTCTACAGGTAGATATCTTTGAGCTTGTAGGATCCCCTCTCGTTGAGAACTGCCTCGCTGGATTTAACAGTTCAGTTTTTGCCTATGGACAGGTACTTTCTAATTTACTCTTTTTTACTTTCTACTCTTGTACTGCACTGCTAAATATGTTAACCAAAAATCTACAAATCCCATTAAGCATTTTTATATTGGAATTTATTCAGACTGGGAGCGGAAAGACCTACACAATGTGGGGACCAGCCAATGCGTTGTCGGAAGAGAACCTATCAATTGATCAGCAAGGTTTGACCCCACGTGTCTTTCAGAGACTTTTTTCCCGAATACATGAGGTAAAGATCCAGCAATTGCATTGGCCAAACTTGTTGAAGACCAATCATTGCTGAAGTATTGACAGTTTTAATGATCCTGTGATTCCATTGTAGGAGCAAATTAGACATGCTGACAAGCAACTCAAATATCAGTGTCGCTGCTCTTTTCTTGAGGTTAAGTTTTGAGGCTGCTATTTGAACTATCATCTTCTTTACCTGAGCATCTTTCTCTACTTGATTCTTCTCTATGCATTTTCAGATTTATAATGAACAAATAACTGATTTGCTGGATCCAAGCCAAAGAAACCTTCAGGTGAGAAGGGAGATTAGTTTTTGCATGCTCATTAGTCTGTACACAATTGAAATTTATTTTTCTTAACCCTTTTTCTGCGTCATTTAACAGATAAGAGAAGATGTCAAGTCTGGTGTCTATGTTGAAAATCTAAGAGAGGAGTACGTGTTTACGATGAAAGATGTTACTCAGCTCCTGATAAAGGTTTGATTCTCATTTTGTTTGTACTCTGGACAGACATAAATGCTTCCCAAGTTATGGATGCTTTTCCTGCTGTGGTGCTCAAAACTGTATATGGGAATTTAATAAGGCAAACATTTGAGCAGCATGCTTAGAAAGCAAGTGCTTATCTTTTCGGGATGACTATAAAATATGTTAAGCTGTAACCAAGCTGCAGATAGTGTAACAAAAATAAGGGGAAGTTCTCTATGGTAATATATGCATTTTTTCCTTTTTGGAAGATTTAGCTCTGTCCATGGAATACACGTTGAGGTTTGCTTTTCCCATAGCAAAATGAAGAGAGGTAGTGTAGGCCATCAGAAATTGGGAGTTTTTCTGGAGGTATTAATTCTCATGGTTTGACTTCTCAGGAATGTTCCATGAGAGTAACAATTCCTGTGAATTTTTTTAAGGTGGTGCATTGGAGATAAAGAGGAAAAAAATGGCTGGAGCAAAGATAGCCTTTGTGTTCCAATGTTTATAGCAAACAAACGAACAAAAGGAAGTGCCTCGCTAAGTCAACATTGGTGACTGCCATATGCACAACACTTGCTCAGTATTTCAACATTTGCAAGGAAGTTGAATAACTTCTTTACTTTCTATACATGCTCCTTTGGTACAAATGGACAGAGGAAAATGTGAAGCCATTTCACATATGCTGAGTTGAAAATTTCAATATTTCTCAATATCGTTGCAATGTTTCTCATGTGTTGTGCAATGAAGCCTATACTCTATAAAAAATTAACTTAAAAAGTTGTAAAAAATATTTGAATTTGTTGATATGTTGACTCTGTGCTGTAAAGTAAGGCTGCTTGTTGATCTGTATTTGTTGGTGCACTCTGCAATGTTTTGAACTACAATTCATGCTTGTCGTCAACCATCTTCTTTTGAAGTCCATGTGCCTACTGCATTGTGTGATACATCACCAGTAATGATATTTTTTCTTTTCTACCAATCCCTGTTTGCTAATTTATTGTTTCAATATTTATTCTAATCATTATGCTTATAACTGCTAACTTTGTTTTTCAGGGATTGTCCAACAGGAGGACTGGTGCAACCAGCATAAATGCAGAGAGCTCCCGCTCACACAGCGTTTTCACTTGTGTTGTTGAATCTCGATGCAAGGTATTGCTTTCTCCAATTTACTTGCATATTGTCATGTAACTTTTTTTTTTTTTTGGCTTTTTCCTCTAATAAAAGGATATTTTTTCCTTTAGATTTTACATTTTTTTTTAAAATCCTTTTCAATACTGAGAAGGGTGAGCCTTGGTGTAATGGAAAGGTTACTCCATTGTAACCTAGTGGTCACGGGTTCAAGTCCTATAAACAACAGCCTCTTTGCAAAAACAAAGGGAAGGTTGCCTACGTTTGACCCTTCCCTAAACCCCAAAAATGTGGGAGACTCGTGTGTTGAGACACCCTTTTCAATGCTGACAGAATATTATAATGCAAATTAATGAAATTTGATTCCCCTTTCTGTTTCTTCTTTTTCTTTTTTTTTGTTTATTGGGAAGAGGATTGATGCAACAATGTATTGGACCTGAATGTGCCAGTCCTTTAGGAGTTCTTCGCGCTCTAGTGGATGGGACAAAATTACTTTTCAAAGAAAGTCTTGCTCCATCTGGAGTTGATACTTGTCTCTTCAGTAGTGGACTATCTGTAGCACTCATATAAACTATATTAAGATATTTGGTAACTTCATGATAAAAAAATAAATAAGTAAAAATGTGTTAGGAAGAGCCCAGATTACAAGTGAACAAATGGGCTTGACCTATTATGCTAATATTTATATTTGGAAGCTAAGGAATATGAAGTTCTGTGATGTTTATTCCTTCATGAATGCTGTCATACAGACTTATCTAATGCTTCTGTTTCTTTGTTAGTTTTCTCTCATATGTTCATGCTGGAAGACTCCTAAAGTAAACTCTTATCTTGCAGAGCATGGCAGATGGCAAAAGCAGCTTAAAAACAAGCAGGATAAATCTTGTTGATCTAGCTGGGTCAGAGCGACAAAAGTTAACTGGTGCTGCAGGTGAACGCTTGAAGGAAGCAGGGAATATTAATAGATCGCTTTCACAGCTTGGGTATGATCATATGTTGTTTCATTTATGTCTGTTTTGTGCTGGGTAAAAAAAAAAAAGAAACCTGTTTAATGCTTGATTCTATCAAGCACATAGAGTTCATCATGAAAAAGCATAAAGCCTGAGGAGCATAGGAAGCCTTCCTGTCTGGAGAATGAGTTTAATCACACATTGAAAATTATTTTCAGTGGGAAACTATTCATGTATGCACAAATTAATGAGATTTAAGAACATAGAAGAACTATTTGAGAAATGCATACAACATTTGTGAATAGATAATTCATTCAGCAGTATTTTGTGGTCTAGGCAATGAAATTTTTAATGGCTTTTCTTCACTAAGCCTATTCTAAGATTTTCTTATGTTGGTTATGGGGAAAATGAGTTTGAGCCGCACTTAATGGGATTTTGAGCAGGCTTGATGCTCTACTTTTCTGTTAATTGTGTCAATCATTGGAATTGCAGGAACCTGATAAACATTCTTGCAGAAGTTTCTCAAACAGGAAAACAAAGGCATATTCCGTACAGGGACTCCAGGTTGACTTTTTTGTTACAGGAATCTCTAGGTGGCAATGCAAAATTAGCCATGGTGTGTGCTATTTCTCCAGCACAAAGGTGCAAAAGCTGCTATCTTGGGGCAACCCTTTTGTTTCCTCCCTTGTGACCCTTTATCACCCTTTCTCTATGTCTCATGGAATTTCGCATGCATGCTTAATGCAGTTGTAAAAGTGAAACTTTCAGTACATTGCGATTTGCGCAGCGTGCAAAGGTGATCAAGAATAAGGCGGTTGTAAATGAAGAGATGGAGGATGATGTGAATCACCTGAGAGAAGTTATACGGCAGCTAAGGGTAGACTCTTATTCTTTACACTTATTTATTAACTGGCAACTAGGATGTTCAATTAATTTCTAATCTCAATGCATGTATACTAACTCAACTGGATGAATAAACCAGGATGAGCTACATCGTGTGAAGGCAAATAGCAACAATCTAACAGGTTGGGATCCCCGTAAAAGTTTGAATCTATTAAAGAGTCTTATACACCCACATCAGAGGTTAACTAGAGTAGACGAGGATGGTGATGAGGAGATGGAAATTGATGAAGAAGCTGTTGAAAATCTCTGCATTCAAGCAGGTCTGCAACAAGCAGGTCCTGAATATCAGAATCCTGTTGATCGAAGTAGAAATGTTATAGAACATCCTGAGAATACAGATGTTGATATGGAAGAAAGCATATCTGAACAAGTTGGGAACCATCAAATTACTACTGCAGATGTTGCTGAAGCTGTTCTGAACACCGCAGAATTTTCTAATGCTAATGTGCATGTACATCATGATTTGGAGGTAAATGACAAAGAAGGCTTACTAATTGATACACTAGGGGAGAATAAGGGGAAAAGGACCCTTAGTTCCTCCATCAGTAGATTGGTAAGTGAAGAATCCCTAACCAATATGGGAGGTGTTGGTTCCTCATGCCCTGACTTTCATTCTTTAAGTAACCATGCTGGAATTTCAGTAGCAACCGAACACAATGCTGAAAATGACATGGTGAATTGTGCATCTCCTTCTGGTCTCAGCATTATTCCATGTGAAGTTTCCCCACTTCTTAAATCTCCAATCCCAAGTGTTTCCCCCAGAATGAACAGCAGCAGGAACAGCCTGCAGACTTCATCAGCATTAACTGCTTCCCAGAAAAATTCTAAGGATGGTTGCAAGCCAAATACAGAGGATGGAAAAATATCATTAACTAAATCCATTAATAGCAACTCTTTCAATGCTCTGGCTCCTCAAACGAGTAAAAGCATCCTTGCACCAACTAAACATTTGGCTGCCAGCCTCCATCGTGGCTTGGAAATTATTGATAGTCACTGCAAGAGTTCAGCATTTAGGCGATCATCTTTTAGGTTTTCTTATAAACCTGCAGAATTTAAGCCTTTTACAGTTGTTGACAAAATTGACGTGGGTGTTCAAACTTTTGTTCAACAAGATGGCTTGCTAGAAGAAAGTTCAGCAGTATTCTTGTGTGAGAACTGCAAGAGCAAAACCCAAATTCAGGTGAAAGATGGTGAAGACAGCTCAAACCTGCAACTAGTACCTATTTGTGACTCAGAGTCTACTGATAAATCCAAAATACAGGTTCCAAAGGTGAGTCTTATTACTTGAATTCCATAGTTATTTTTATTTAGTTTTCTTAAAATTTAGATGGTTAAGGTTTTCCTATGTTTGTTTAACGGATGTGATTTTTATTTTCATGGCACAGGCTGTGGAGAAGGTTTTGGCTGGAGCCATTCGGAGGGAAATGGCTTTGGAAGAGATTTCTGCAAAACAAACTTCTGAGATAATGCAGCTTAATCGTTTGGTATGTTAGTACATTTTCCAGCATCCAAACTAGCTGTTATTTTTCTTGCCTGTTGAAACAACTTCTTGGCCATTATCTGTAGGTTCAACAGTACAAGCATGAGAGAGAATGCAATGCTATAATAGCACAGACAAGGGAGGACAAAATTCTTAGGCTTGAGAGCCTCATGGATGGTCTCTTACCTGCTGAGGAGTTCGTGGAAGAAGAGTTAGCATCACTGATGCATGAACATAAGGTAACTTTTTCTAATTGTTATTGGCATGTATCAACCTTTTGTATAAATTTTTTGTTGTTCCTTTAAAGGGTGATATCTAATGCTTGTATTGGCCATTTATTCTTGTAGCTTTTGAAGGATAAGTATGAGAATCACCCTGACGTTCTAAAGAGAAATATCGAGCTAAGACAAGTTCAGGATGAGCTAGAGCATTACAGGAATTTTTATGACTTGGGTGAAAGGGAAGTGCTGCTGGAAGAGATTCAGGATTTAAGAAGCCAATTGCAGTACTACATAGACTCCTCATCACTGTCTTCTCTGAAGAGGAATTCTTTACTGAAATTAACATATTCTTGTGAACCTGGTTCTGTTCCTTCTCTTAGTACAATACCTGAATCAACTGGGGAGAACGCCGAAGAGAAACTTGAACAAGAGAGAATGAGGTGGACTGAGGCAGAGAGCAAGTGGATTTCTCTTGCTGAAGAATTGAGAACTGAGCTTGATGCTAGCAGAGCAATAGCTCAAAAATTGAAGCTGGAAGTAGACACAGAGAAGAAATGTGCAGAAGAGTTGAAGGAAGCAATGCAAATGGCCATGGAGGGGCATGCACGCATGCTTGAACAGTATGCAGATCTGGAGGAAAGACACATTCAGTTGCTTGCAAGGCACAGGAAGATCCAGGAAGGAATAGATGATGTAAAGAAAGCAGCTTCTAAAGCTGGAGTTAAGGGTGCTGAATCCAAGTTTATAAATGCCCTTGCTGCAGAGATTTCAGCCATGAAAGCAGAAAGAGAAAAAGAGAGGCGCTACTTCAGGGAAGAAAATAAAGGACTTCAGACTCAATTGAGGGATACTGCTGAAGCTGTGCAAGCTGCTGGAGAATTGCTTGTAAGACTAAAAGAAGCAGAAGAAGCTGTTGCTGTTGCTGAGGTGAGTTCAAAAGTTGTAGCATTTTAATGTCTGGCTTCTTTACTTTTCTTTATATCACTGTTCTACCATTCTTGGCAACTTTTGAATGGATGAGGGTGTTGACGTGTAATTAATTTTGGTATGGTTTTCAGCCAAGCCATAAATGATAGGTCCAGAAGAAGCTTGAAATATTTTAGTGACCTTTCCTACATTAGTTATCCCCAGATACATGAGTCCTGTATACACACAGCATTTTCATTACTTTGTTAAGTGTTAAATTGATAGAAAATTGGCAAAGAATGTAAACTGAAAAGAAGATTTGCAGCTTCCAGACATCAATAAGAAAGAATGCTCTCATGATGGCGTTTTACCCTTGACAAAGTGATGCTAAGGCAAAAAAAGAAGCCACCTGAAATTGCAACCTTGTCAATATCTTGTTCACTTCTACTCTCTATGGTGTTTGGATTCCATGTACTAATGTTCAATTCAAAGTTGTCCAAGTTATTGAGTAGCAACCTTTGCCGTTGCCTTTTTTATATTGACTAGGGTATTAATGCCCAATCTGAGCATGCATCCAATTCTCAGATTCATTAATTAGTAGGAGATTTTCTGTTAGTTTGGTCCTTCAACACAAGCCTTATGTGGCAGTGTTAGACACGGATACTTTTAGGTGAAGCAGTTTGGTTGAGCTAATGTAGCTAACTCCTCATTCTGTGCTTTCTGCTTTAGACAATATCTTGCAATAACTACCAAAACACTGGTCACCATTGCAAGCCTCTTTAGCTATTCTGTTAGAATCTCCAGTCAAGATACACTTCCTTTTCAGCTTCCAGCAACTGTTCTATATCGGCCATTTGCAGCCATTAGAACTCTGCCATGATTTTCCTTCTCCTTTTTGCACTGCTTAATCCCACATGAATAGGCTTGCTGTTCCATCTTCCCTTTGCATACATATTTATTAACAAATCAGGCAGAAACTAGAACTATTACTCTCTATTTTGTTTGCCATTTCTCTCAAATGTTCCTATTGGTTACATGACAAATACAAAGATTTAATCCTGAACCAGCCCAGTCTTCTGTGATTTCCTACGTTGATCCCATCTTCCATGTAATCCTGTCTGGTAATTGGAAATCAAGTAGTTTGTTATAACTTTAATCGAAGTTAATTTCCATCTGCCTGTATATTTACTAATAAACAGCATTGTCTAAGGGGCCCTATTGGCCAACATATGAAGTGGAGAAGCTTTTGGTTGGCACATCAAGAGTTGGGTATGCCTATGTTGTTTTTCTTTGGAAGGTTGTTAGGAAATATTTGGACCCTTTCAGCTCCTTTCTCAAAATTTGTGGTAGGAGATGGTTCAGAGTCATGTTTGTGATCAGAAGATGAATATAAAGTAGAAGCTCTGGAGGGACTATGTCTTTATACAAATGTTAGATGGCAAGTTGGAATTTGGTGTCCATTCATCTTAATGTCTACATTACAGCAACATTTTTGCTAATTTTCTTTTTTTTTTTTTTTTAATTCCTTGTTTTATTTTGAATCATGAATTCCAAACTAATATTATTATCTCCAAATGTTGTAAGAATGTTAGAATTTTTTTTATTTATTTTTTTATCAGTGGGTGCCCATTACAATTTGTTCAAGAGAACAACGCTTTTGAATGGCTCTGGCTGTTATGCATCTTGCTTGACTTGGATGTTTAAGTGCTAGAGTTCCAAGTTCTTGAAGCCATGAATACTTAGCCTTTGAACAGCACTACTTATCCTAGGCATGTTTCTTTTTGTCAGGAATTCTGGTTACTGCCTTAAAGTATAATCGAGCCTTGTATCGTCTGAATGTACTCTCAATTTGAATTTGCTAGTCAAATTATTCATTTCAACTACACTCTACGGGTCCATAAGATTGGATTTGATCACGGCAATTGCTGATTTCTTCCCTTTGCTCTTCAACCTTTCTTTTTTTGGCAGAAGCGGGCTATGGATGCAGATCAAGAAGCTGCCAAAGCATACAAACAGATTGATAAGCTGAAGAGGAAACATGCAAATGAGATTAGTGCTGTTAATGAGCTGCTTGCCGAGTCTTGTCTACCCAAAGAAGCAATACGGCCTGCTTGCAATGATTTTGAAACGGCTAAGTATGATATGGGAGATCCTACCAACGAATGTGACCAGCGATGGAGAGAGGAGTTTGAGCCATTCTATGATGGGCAACATGGTGAGCCCTCAAAACTTACAGAACCGTCTTCATGGTTCTCTGGGTATGATCGGTGCAACATATAGAGTGGGCAATGCTTTGCATGAAGCCGATGTACGTATCCCTAACAGTTAAATGTGATATAGCTTTAAACTTGTAATATCCTTTTTATGTTTATTTGTGTGACTACAAGTTCTCACCATTTGTGAGCACCAATGTCTTGGTTCTGATTTTGCCCCTTGCACGCACATTGAGATTGCTGCAGTTCATAAGAGTTGAATGAATGTGTGAACACCAATATTTCTCATTCACAGAATAGATATCAACCTGCATGTGTAACATTGGCAAGGCTATAGGCGATGCTATGCCATGCACGTGTAGCTTCAATGTTTTTGACTAAGACCTTAAACTCAGACATTTAGTCTTAAAAAAATTATAGTACCATGTCTGTCTCCAAATTAATTTGCGTACCTGGAGAAAGGAAAAAAGAAAAGAATAAAAAAAAAGGGGAGAACATACATGCTCTGTGGCGTTGAATGGAAGGGAGGAAAAAGAAGACTTTTTTTTTTTTTGGATTTTTTGTGCGCTTGAAAAATAAGGCAGACTAAATTTTCCATATATTGTGGAAGCTGTTGTCATAGACTGGGCCCTGTTGTTATAGACAGTGAACCCTTACAGAGACCTTGCAGAGACAATGGACCCTGGATCATTTACACGTTTGGCTTAGGTGTCAAGAGGATAGAGGGCAATCTTCAAGTTGATCACAGTTGTAAGGGGAGGCAAAGCCAGTTTAACCAGACGCTGCAGAAGTTCTTAGGCAGCCACTTGATTTAAGAAGAAAATTCTATCTTCTCATGAAGACAATAAAACAAATAGCTAGTGGCTTTGTTTTCCCCCTGACAAGAATCTATCCATACCGGTGGACCATTTTATACAACCAAAAAAATTGTCCGCGTGATAGGATATGTGCCATAAAAATGTGTTAGTAATTGTTTTCTATTTTCTTTTTTTTTTTTAATAATACGTAGTTTAGATTTTTTTTTTTTTTTTAATGGAGATGTTTTTTACTGTTAGAAAAGAGTTATGCCAAAACAGAGGATGTCGTGCATTTCTTAAAGTTTAATAATTAAAAATAAGTTCACCGAATAATGAGACAGGAAAGGTCACTTCAATATGAGAAAGAGGTAGGGGTAGAAATATATTCTCACGGGGGGTGTGTGCGTGTATGTATATATGCATATATATTCGAAAACTGGCCAACTGGTTATAAAGAAAATGGGTATGAAAGTGACATCTAGACAGCAGCAACCATTAAATTTGGAAGGCGAAAGAAAACAGCCTCATGTTTTGGACCAATTTGTAGTACAAATCCTTGAGAATTCTCCATGGCTTTGATAAATTGGGATAGTATTTTCGGCCATTCTTTTTTCAATTGCATTAGGCACTTTGTACCGTGTGGAGTGAAAAAAAGATAAAAGAGGAGTTAATGTTATGTTTGGTATTTGATACTTTCTTTCCTCTGCACGTTCATCCAAAAACAAAAAAAAAAACAAAAAGGTCATCCCATTACCAACTTAAGTGAAACGACATATTCTATAGGAGAAGTTGAGAGAGAGACAGAGAGAGAGAGAGAGATGTAAAGGGAAGCAGTTAGAGCAACGAGTGAGATTGAGGAGGAAAAGGTTGACAGGCTGGTAGATGGGACCCCACTTTAACGGTCCCCGATTAGAAGTTGTAATCCCACAAACAAAATAGGCATATTCGAACCTCCTTCCCTATTCTGAGCATACTTCCTGCCATGGGCCCAATCTGGCTCGTCATTACTGCAGTTACTATTGGATTTTCTTTCCTTCTAGCTATTTTAGACGCAGTCAAGAGTTAGTATGTCGACTTTCTGTAGTAAGGCAGGTTTCGTTATCCGATAAAGTCAAATTTTGTGATGGGAACAAGAACCTGAATATATTACCAATCAAACTCGGTTAACAACCCCGGCATTATTTTGAACTAATTCATGCCATGCAAGAGTTTGGCTAGTTCTACTCTGGCCACCTGCTCGTCGCAATCTTTTTCTTTCATCTGGGCTTAGAATCGACAACGTGAACACAAGGACTGACCGCCAATTTATCGCAACCCTTTTCTATTATTTTGACTTGGAATTGGGAACGCTAAACACGAGGTGCGAATTTGATAGAGTTTTTTCTTCTTCTTCTTCTTCTTTTTTTTTTAAAAAAAAAAATTTTTTTTTTTTGTAAGTAATTATCTAATGGTATTGTCGGACAACAAGCCAACTGATAATGCAACTTACTTCACCTTACCTAGCTATCTAAATGACTGATTGGAAGCTAATACTATTCACCTGTCAGCTTGACATGGCATAGGAGGTAAAGAGTTTGCGTCCAAATCTTCGTGATTACAATCAGATTTGTTTTTTCTTTTATGTAGTATGGGATTTGCTAGGACACATCTATTGACGTAAAACCTAAAATTCAGGCAGATACTATTACTAACTACTTTTTGGTATGAATTAATTCAGGATTCCAATTATTGCAGTGCTCTTATATCATGAGCGATGAGAGAGAGAAAAAAAAAAGATTTTTTTTTCTCCATTTCTTTTGTTACATTTTTTTTCCCCAATGCACTAGTAGACTTATTTTTCCTATGAATTTCTTCAATATATCTGTGCCAAATTCTGATAGATTAAGTTGCTTCCACTGCAACAATGGCATAGAATTTTTAGTGACAGGTTATCTTTGGCAACACAGGTCTGATAAACTGCATTCCTGTTATTGCTCGAGGTGGTCTGCTAATTGCCAAAAGTGCAAATTCTTTTAAAATAGCCTCGTAATAGGTCCTCAAGGAGGACTGTGTGATTACTAATGATACCCGCAAGTGGCTGTGAGCCTTCTCATTCAACCAAATCTAGCATTTATCCATGGCGTCCAAGATTTAGTAATGATATGTCACGATTCTCATGGCCATTTAGCAAATTGTGCAGCACCGAAAATAATGAAATTGGGTATGTAATTTAAATTTCCAAAAGTTCTCTTTTTCTCAAAATTGGGCATTTAGTTTTGTGTGCCGTGCTTTTTAATTCTCTTTGCTTCTTTGTCTTTTCCGGTTAGGTTAAAAGAAGATCATTTCTTTAACTATTAGACTTCGATAGAGTGGCGTAGGAGATCGTTTTTCAAGAGATGTGAAAATGAGTTAGATGTCTGCATTGTAGTTCTAAACAGCAAAATAATAATAATAATAATAATAATAATAATAATAATAATTTCTATGAGATTAAGAATTCGTAAAGAATACAAACAAATACCCATGTGACACTAAAAAAATAAAACAAAAAGAAAATCCGATGCCACATCAAAATTAAATGCATACAGCTTTATATCAACTTTTGAAATCATTTGCATTTAGTGCTCCTAAAATGACCTTTAATCCTCACATCAAAATTTTCAGATCATTGATCATAAAATATGGAGTAAGGAGCAGATTTCCCCTGCCGATGCTTGGAAAATTTGACTTTGCTGACGACCTTTCATGAAAATATTCCATCTTAAGAAGGGAACCTATCTGCATCTTAATTCCATTGATTTAATCTTCCACTTATCCATATTCGGGTATCTTTTCCTTTCCCCTTATACTTTCCAAAGCAGATGAGATTGTCGAATGCCTCTTAGTCTGCAGCCAAGTCAGAACTTCACAATTGCGGAGTGCCAAACTGTACTCTCGATGCTCCCACCCATTCACACACACATAACTCAAAAAAGAAAAAGTAGAAGAATGTGGGGGAAAAATACTGAAAACATATACACAGATTTCAAATTTACAATTTTGTGTTCTTATATAACTTGCAGTCATGTTGATTGTATAAGAACACAAAATTGTAAATTTGAAATCTGTAGAACCGCTTCAAGTTATATAAATATACTATTGTTATTAAGGTAAAATCAATACTCTAATTATTGTATCAAAGTTAACGTAAATTTTTTTGAAGATAAAATAAAATATTTTAATCTAATTTTATAATTATAAAATTAAGATAATAAACAAATATTTATGTATATTAAAATTATTGATATGAAATTTTATTTTGTTATAATAAAAAAATTAGTATAAAATTTTTATTTAAACAAATATTAAATAGTATGTATTTGTCAAAAAAAAATATTTATATAAACATGTTTAATTAATTAAAATATAATTAATTAATATAATAATTCATTACATATCACATGTATAAAATTATGCATGATACTTTTTATAATCTCTTCTTTAAATTAATTAAACATATGTCAGTTTTCCTAATTTATAAATTTTTTAAAAATATTGTGTATTTTTTTTACCCGACTTTGTCCTTCTCTATATTTTTTTTGTTTTTTGTTTTTTATAAAAAATACACTATTCTACAGTCATCTAGCTTCAATAACAAAGTCAACAAACTAATCCTACGAATCCTTACAAGAATCAAGAAAGTTATTCAAATAAGTGATAGCTTTAACACCCACAAAAGTTATCAAACCTATCATGAATTGTTATGTTTGCATTTCTTCTTTTTAACTTTGCTCCATGTCTCAGCCCCCGCAAGAAGTTGAAATTTGCTTTGTAAACTGTGTGAAGTAGAAGTCCAAGTCACTATGGATTCCAGCCAAAAATTGCACAAAAATCATTCCTAATCATAAGTTGGACTTAAAAGATCTTTTGTCCCCACTTAACAGCTGGTTACAATTAAGAATGTGTATTCCCACAAGTTACGCCATTTTCACCAACTTACTTTGGATTATGTCATCCAACTGGAGGCCCTACCATCCAAAATCTTCCAGCTAAACCTGAAAGCAATGTTAGAGGGTATCATTATCATTAACACTGTTTATGCTTTTGTTTGATTGCTGAGACTGAGACCGACAGGGAGGAAGGAAAAGTTAAATAGAAAATTGTGGCATCTTAAAAAATGCTTGCATTGGACAATCCTCCTAATCAAAGATGCTCGAATTATTACCTTGAATTGTATATACCGTTTTGTTTATGGGCTTTATCATATGAACACTGGTTGTCTTAACATAGGACAAAAGAGTGTTAGGCGATAGTATTGTTATTATGTATTATACATTTACAATTTCTATTGTTAATTATGATTTAAATATGCAATTAATTGACATGATGATATGACATGATATTTTTTGTGTATTAGTATTTGTGTAATAGTTCCACTTGTTATATGCCCCCCCCCCTTTTTTTTTCATGATACTGAATAGATCACTGGAATCACGAGCCAAGTTCAACCAGAACATAAAATTGTTTGTGCTCGTGACACTAAAATTTAAAGCTTTGATGCGCCTCAACCATAGTCATTTCTTCATCAGGTGAGCCAATCCGCACGCGTCTTAAACTCGTCTTGTTTGTGTGGCAGTGGCAGTGGCAGTGTTACACTAACCAACTAGTAGAATGGTCCAAAATTGTTGAAAAAGAAATACATAGTGTCTCCGGAGTTAATCGCGGCATAATTATCTTTCTGAAATCAACAGCAATTAATGAAGCGGAAATCCGAAGATAGCCAAAAGAAAATAAAAGAAGAAAAAGGATAGAAAATGTACATGGGTTGTCTTAGAAGAACTAATGATAATATTTGTCAATGAGGGGTTAGCATACAATACAAGGTTGGAGCATCTCTCCTCTCATTGAACAGTCAAACACTTTCCCTTTCAATGTTACAAGGTGAATGGGCTTGCAATTCGTTCTAGATGTTACAATGTGGAGTTGTTTGTAAGAATTCTCCAAAGAATCAGTTGCTTGCATCACTGATAAAAAAGAGAAAAATCAAAAATGGCAAAAAGTGTTCTTTTTCTCCAAGCTAAAGAGTGATCCAAACTGGAAACTTGGTTTGTATATACAGAAACCTTTCTTTATGTCTCCTGGGGAAACTCAACCAAATGGAAAGCTGCCCATTAGTTAATTTAAAGCTCAATTTTCATTTGAGCAGTAGGGGTTGAGCCTGCAACGAAAAAAGATGGATTTTAGGTTTTTTTTTTTTTTATTTAAATTAAAACCCAAATATGAATTCTATGCTTAAGAACAGGTTTTTCACAATTTCACTACACTCTGCTTACCATGAAAGCTCTGCTGCTGCACAACGCTTTGAAGGTCATCCTCCGAGACCATGGAAACCTGTAATGAAGAATAGTAACTATGAGAATGTATGATGAAGGACTAATCAAAATGTATGAGATCAGTAACAATCTCTTCTCTTTGATTACCTGACGAGCAGCATCATTGAGTCCGTCAAGGGGCAGCAAGTGCATACTTGGATTTCTTCTCAACACAGAATTTGAAGGGTTAATATGAAGTTGGTTGCCTGCATTACTGGATATGCCATTGTGCAATGGTAGCGTTTGTTGTGACTGGCAATAGCTATAAGGGAATTTCGTTGAGGAATCTAATGGATAAAGATTATTTGGCATGGATCCACGAGCTTGAAAAATCTGCAATACATAACAATTTAAATGAACATTGACATCAGTTGTAAAATCTTACACAGGGCAATTAGAGTACAAATAGAAGACTAACTTACATCCTTGGAAAGAAGAGCTTCCATATTGAAGTCCATCCTTGGATTTACAGTCGCCAACTTCATTGAGAGAAACTACAAATGATTGGGACAAGTACTACCCCATTCACAAATCGAGTCCAGCCAAAAAACTTAGAACTGGGGGACTTTGGCAGAGTTTTGAATTTACCTCAACTTGGCGCTGCAATGACTGCACATAGTTTATAATCTCATCAAGCATAACCGCTTTCCCATTCACCTGCAATTTGGAAATTCAAGCCAATTTAGAGAATTCCACTTCATGTGTCTACAGTGTAGTAATAAGTTTCAGGTAAATAAAAAAAGAGAGCTTTTACAATGAAAGAAAATTTAGCATGTCTTAAACACCTTATTGCATCCAGGAACAAGATTCTGAAGAAACTTCATTCTTTCACTGATTTTCTCTCTCCGAACCTGGCCACAAAAGGAAAAAAAAGAAAAAAAAAAAAGGCAAACAATACAAGTGAGATTTAATGCAACTCTAATTATGCCAACACATCACAAATATGACTCCGAGACAAAGCTCATCAATTCTTAGTTTCCTACTCTTTCAGCAAGACTGTGGCTGTCTGTGGCCTGACCCCTTCTTGCCCTGACATGTATGTAGTCTTTTGGTGGCTCTGGTGTCTTTGAGTTATCTTTGTTCTGCTTCTGATTCCCATTTTGCTGTTCTTCTTTAGCCTCTCTTGCATCCTTATCTTTCCCATTAGATTCATATGACTTGCTCCTTTTCGCACTCGATTCATCATTCTTTTCTGCTACAACCTGACATGAACTCATTCATTGGCATCGCCACAGAATCTCAACAAAATTTGGGACAAACGCTCAAAAAGAATTGAATCTCAAAATGCATTACCTTGCAATCAGAGGCAGAAGGAGATGAAGAGGGAGTTTCTTTGGCGTTTACTTTGGGAATTGATTTCCTTTTGCGGGCATTGTAGTCATTTTGACCTTTCATGCTCATTTCCCCAACTGGGATCCGCTCAGACACCGAAGATACCTCCCTGGAATCTCCAAATTCTGCATTTGCTTTCTTGCCTGAACTCAAATTACCGTTCTGCAGTGAGCTCCTATTGCTTTCTTGATTTGATTGAGATCCAGCAACCTTCATTGAATTATTGCTCGAAGCTCTCGAAACCCTACCAAGTTCTATTCTTGGCATGAACCTATGAGGCAATTGAGCTTCATTTAACCCAAATTGTCCTCCTGATCCACCAAAATTCCTGCCTCCGAAGCAGGAATATTTTGCAGCCCTCTCTGCAAATCCCGGATCAGCTGGAAATGGAGCTAAATCTGGATGGTTAGTCATACTGTTTCCAAGAATTGGCAGATTTCCTCTGATCTGTGTGTCCATCATTGACAGGTTAAACTTTGGTGGGGAGTTCAACGGGGTACTGTAACATGAATTGTTAGCGCTAACATTGTTATTGGTACCGTTAAGGAAGGGGTGTGGCAAAATTTCGTCAGAATTGCAAATGGTTCCCAATTTTCCAAAGAGTTCTCCGATCATAAGAGTTTCACCACCTCCTCCATAAGAAGGAACGGTATCGACATTGGGACTGGATGCTACAGGAGATGAGACAATGGAACTTAAAGGAGGCTCAAAGGGATCGCTCTGATCCATTGAGTTATCCCAATTAGGGTTGAAAAAACAGGAACTAAGGTCATCGGGTTGCATTTCCATTCCAAAACTGCAAGAAGAACTCCAAATGGGTTCTGCTGTGTTGGCTGCCTCGCTCACAAAGAACTTTTCTTTTTCCATGGGAGAAAAAAATAAAAATCTTTTGGCTTATAAGAGAAGAAAACTGAAGCGAATCCAAGAAAAAAAAATGAGGACCAGGTGAAGATTTGAAGACCAAGCCAAGAATCAGAGAGCACAACAGAAACTGATAGTGGAAATTTTCCCTGGGAAAACTGTCTAAAATTGGTTGATAGTATACTTCAGCTAAAAGAACATGTAATGATGAAGATAGACTTCTTGTATGTCACTCAATTCGGGAATGGAAAGAAAAGAAAAGAAGGTGAGAAAGCGGAATGAGAAAGAGGGAGTGTGCGAACAAGAAAAGCAAAGGCGAAAAGAAAAGAGAATAAAAGAGCAGAGAGAGTGGGGACAAGGAAGCAATGACAGATAAAGAAAGCAAATCTCTATTTCGACTTTTCTCTTTCTATCATAGTTTTGTGCTGGTTTTACAATCAATGAATCGCTGCCTAGAGCTCCGTAAAAGACGGCGATGGCGTGGTAATTCCTGGCCTTAAACGTCAAACTTTCTGGTGTGTATTCTTGACTGACTCCTCCAAAAAAATTTTGAATGTCAACGTCTGCGTGTACTGTAATATGAAAAACTAAAAAGAAAAGAAAAAGCTTTTGCTTCTTTTTCTATGTTGTTTCTTGACGTGAGGTTGTGATGGGAAACAAAACTAACGAGCGATAGTGACAGTGCCTCTTTGTCTTAGGTTCTTCAGTGGTCATCGATGACTAATGCGCGTCTGCTAATTTGTTATGTAGGGCGCATTCTTTTTTTGACTCATGCTTCTATCATTTTATGCACAAAAAAAAAAGAAAGAGAGGAGAAAAATGGCTAATGTGAAGAGAAAATGTGTAAAACAGATTGTTTTAAAATCAGGTGTTTGTTTTATAGTCTGTTTTGTTACTTCTCTCTCTTTCTTTTTTTTGGGGGGGGGGGGTTAATTACCAATAAAGAGAGAATGTTTTTTTTTTATTGTTTTGTACCGGAGTAGTTGTGTTAGGACTTGGGAGTGGTTTAAGTCCAATGTGAATGCTTGCGTGGTATGCATACAATAAATAAATAAATATATATATATATATATAGAGAGAGAGATGACTTTTAAATTAATTTAAAACAATTAAAAACCTACTATTTAGTGTTTTACCCGTCTAATCTATTAGATTTATTGCTTCTTCTTGAAGGTGCTTCTTTCTTTCTGTTTATTTTTTGGGATTTCTATTGGTGTTGGTTTTGTGGATATAGAAACCATATGCATCCACTGTTAATTATCCTCACGAATGTCCCCCCCCCCACTCCTTTCTTCTCCCATTTGATATTGGTTACAGATCTGTTATGGCATCACGTCTAAGATTAAGCCATGGCTCACGAGGCCTAGAAATGGCTAGGTGCCAAGAAATATGGAACTTAAATAAGCTTATGCAGCATAACAAGATTTTTTTTTTTTTTTTAAATATGTGTGTAAGACAAAAGGAATAATTCACTAGATCAAGAGATCCTTGAAGTTAAATTGTAGTTGATACCCAATCAAGGATAAGAATTTATATTATATCTTGATTTTATTACTTAGAAGAAAAGCAAAATAATTGTGCAGACAAATGTGATCAAGGAAGTTTATGGGAGAAAACTCAATCATGAATTAGTAACGCAAATTCATTCCATGTGCAATGAATAATATAATAACATAAGAGGCCTTTGAATGTGTATTGTTGATGAGCCAAGGGGGGGGGTTCATTTGATTATCCATTTTCACACAAAACTTTGGTGGAGATTTGTATTTTGATTTTGAACCTCCTACTCGGGTGCTCCTACACATAACATCATTTTTTTCTTTATTTATAAAACTTTTAAACAGACTCAGTCAATTAGATACTTCTCGTATATAAATTCACATTTTATATAATATCTGCCAGATACATACATGTGATTTTTATTATTTGCGATCGTTTATGTATAGACTAAAAGTGCGGAAGGTGCAATGCACGGACATATATTTAGGAATTATCAAGTTGACTGCGTGTATGTAACTATATCTTTTTTTTTTTTTTTAATATTCTTCAAATGGCATCCTTGAGAGAGAGAGAGAGAGAGGTTTCTTTCTGTATAAGCTAGAGAACATTTAGCTCACGAGACAATACAAGAAGGTGACAACGATCATTTCAAGGCACTGTCATAACCATGACAATGGCATCACCCGTAACTCGACAAGGACATAAAATGGGCACCGTCAACGAACGTGCATAAAATATAACACGCATGCATGCTTGGAGTTAAATTTCCATTTTATTTTATTTTACCGAAGTGGTCAATCTTCATTTTTTTCCAAATCCGCCAACTTTCACTGTTTCACCCTGCCCTGCCGCCCATGATTTTCTTCTCTAGCCTCGATGGCTAAGCCATGTCTTATATAAACTTGATCGGTTGAACTGGATGCATGTCATGTGCAAGGCTTTCCCAACATTGTCTTTCTTCGAATTAATAAGAGAAATTCGGTGACCGCATACCTGATTGCAATATTAAAAAGAAAAAAGAAAAACACCCCAATAAAATAATTTTATCTAATTATGACTCGCAAATGAACACAGACGATTAGAGTACGTCTGTATTGTTCTCATACTTTTGACGTTCAGAGCGCCCTGGCGCTTGCTTGGTATTACTGCTTCAACTATCAGTCAATGATAAGGCCAACGCAACTGGTGCTCAAATTTCGAAAAATTTCAGTTCGAATATATATTCCCAGGTAAAAAACGCCTGTCACTATCCCACTTGCTGCAACTATAAACGAACTTTCATATAATAATAATAATAATAATAATATTATATATATATATATATATATATATAATAAAAGAAATGCAGTGGTACATGCACAATCACAAATATAAGATAATCTTTATCCTCAATTATTCAACTTATAACTTGTTTTTGAAAAATAAAATATGTTTCGTACAGAACAGTTCGATTAATTTAAGAGGAGTTAGGCGCATTTGGTGGGCAGTACAATAATCATTCTTTTACAGTTCAATATTATAGTACTTTAATATATATATATATATATATATATATATATATTTATTATTTTTTTCTCTACAATATAATAAATTTTTGAAAAATATATATTATTATTATTTTTTTATTTTTATTTTTAAAGGGGTTACCATCCCATTCATTCACCTGATTTTTTACAATGAATTTAAAACGAGACCGTCCCAAGAGCTAACGTGACTTTCAATCATTGATGCACACATTCTAATGCATCCTGCATTTTGACCAAAATTTTATGCTCATTAGGGGACACGTGTCCTCTCTCAATTCATCAAGGGTCCAAATCACGAGGTAAATCCTCTTTTAATTTCCAGTTAAAGAGTATTATTTCTGACAATTGCATTTGTCTTCTAAATATAATTTATGTTGCTCAGTGTAACAAGTTTTTGTTTTTGTTTTTTTTTTTTTGAAAAAAAAAGGGATTACAGTTACGTTACAAAATTTTATTTGAGATACTCATTCTATATAATTGAATAGAAAGACTCTTCCAATTGGTGTTTTAAAACCTGAAAGGCTGAAAGGAATCATTATGGCAGGCAGGTTAATGATTGAGGCAATGTTCAATTTTTATTTCATTTGCAAGTTTTGTTAGTATTCAGCAGCCCTGCCTGATCTCCTAAAGTTGTTATATGGGTTAATGATACAAGTTCAGGCCAATTTTCATTTGTCAGATTAAAATATTTTGTACAGTAACATATAGTTTTCTTTTAAACAAGCTTGAATGAAACATTCACAAGTATTAACTCAACTCACCACAATCATTAGCACCAGAATCAGCTAATTTTGAGGCTCTATGAGGTAAGAGGAGACGCAGAATGCTGAGAATACCAAAAGAAATGTTACTTTGGTTATTAATAGGATCTTATGACGCTAGGCCCAGCATCGAGACAAGCCCAACAAGTTCACCGGTCCATGAAAGAGGCCCGCGACGCACTCACATAAAGACAACCGTCCAGTCTCCACCTTTGAGATGAATGCGGTTTGGAGAAATTTGTTATTATAGTTACATATACTTCAAATAAAAGGTAGACTAAGAGCAAAAGCGTGAAGTGCAAGTGAGCTTTCTCTAGCACTTGCTTTTCTTATACGGTGTCCGTGTGCAATTCTCAAACGACATTTCATCAGATACAACTTGGACGACGAAGATGCCTGCCTGTTGCCTACCAATGAAGCCGGTTACTGGCAGCCTGCATGAGCGGGTGCCCAAAGTATGTACCGAGCGTTAATGCAGTGATCGACAAGTATGGCAACCGTAAAAATTCTTTATAGTAATCTTTAGGCAACTTTTGACGACCATCAAGAATAGCTGCAAAGGGTACTATACTTGTTCGCCTCTTAACAGCCTCAAAAGATTCTCCATATCGGGCTGCCAATCTTCTGTCTCCGTTCCAAACACCAAATAAATGGTGGCTGATCAGGCCAATGGATGCTGCAACAGCTACAGAATTCCCAATCCACAGTGTATGAGCCAAGCACCAGATTACCTGTCCAACCATCTAAGAGGAGAGATATGCTTTCAGCTCTAAGTGAGTGTAAAAAGGGGGGGAGGCAGGCAGAGAAATGACAGAGAAAAAGGGAGGGGGCTGTTAGGGAACTGTCATAGAATTAAGCATTACTTCAAACCATTAATACCATCTACAAAAGCAAATTCCAGATGAGGTTCAGTCAGTATCATGTGTTACCAAAGAAAAATATGGAAAAACTTTAGTCTTAAGCATTGGAGATGGAATTGCAATGGATAATCTAAATGATTTTAGAATTAGATTACCGGAGGGCAAGATCAATGCCACTGAAATTACCAAAGACTAAAAGAACACTTCATTCCAGTTATGTATAAGTAACAAGTTCCCTTCAAATGTTCGGCAGCAGCTTAATGCCACTAGCCATTGGTACCTGGTGATTCTCATTGTTCCATTTCCACAAGAAAATCAAACAAGTGCTGCAGTGGGATAAATACCGTACCTGTGGGTGCCTGGTGACTCTCATTATTCCAGTTTCCCAAAGATGCATTTTAGGCTTATCTACAGCTGCCACTTCTAATAGATTAAAGGTTGAAGGATAAAGCAAAAAGAAGGAGATAAAGTTTGAAAGCCACACAAGCTGGTGTACTGCTGGAGCACTTTGAAGCTGCCATAACTGCAATCCATCATATCTATGATTGATGAAGTACACCTGAATAAATTCACTTCAGTCAGCAAGGAAATAAAAATAAAACCCTTTCAAACTCAAAAAGTTCATGAATGCAGAACACAAAGTTGGGAAGCGGTTCTTGTACTTCATGTTAAGAGGTTGGGAACTCACAACGGTGCTAAAAGCCAATGGAAGAGAGACCCCAGCAAACAAAACACGGTATGCACGTTCTCCAATCAGTTTCTCACCCAAATCTCGAAGACTAGCCAACCCACTGTGGACAGTGGCAAAAATAAGAATTAAGAACAACATTACAACCTGCAAAAAAAATTAAAGATTAGTCCATTCCCACATTATAATTTCCAACAGCAACAAAGCATGACACAACTTTGATTGATAATCCTCTGGTCATAAAAGTAAATGGTTGACTTTTCATTGGAATTACTCCTCAAATATTTGCCAAGAACAGCATCCACACACAAGTATGAAGCATACAGGTGAATATTACATAAAAGAAAGCAAAGTGAGTAAACGACAAAGCAGAGACATCTTTTTACATGAATGCAAACAAGGAAGACACAAGCAAAGCGCCTGTTACAGCCATCTTATAAGTTCCATTGTTGCATTTCAAGGTTGTTGAATGCTTTAAGTGGCTAGAGAGCTGCGGAATTATTCAGGGAGAAGAGTTGTTTACTTACATCTTTAAGTTATAACCAGCATTGAAAGCTTAGCCATATCAAATAAAATGCTAAGAAAACGACACACCTCTCTTCGCGGTACTATGGGCACAATTCAAGAACACACATGAATAGTTTTAACCATCCAAAGAAAAAAGAGAGAAAAAAAAAACATAAAGTTCATATGATATATAGTTAAATGCAAACCGTGAAGAAATTGTGAACATAGCTTTTGCGTTTTTAAGCATATGTTGAGGCAATTGAGAAGGACTGTTCATTACTAAAGGCCATTCTCTATGATCTTTGATTTTGACTGTTATAAATGTAAATTATCCATAAATGGGGTTTCTTTTAGTGTGTGTATTTTTCTTTCTTTTTTTAAAAAATTTTTCTCATGGGTCACGAGAATGTTACATGAATATCACATTCTTCGAATTAAAATCAAGAAAAGAAAAGAAAAGAACAAAAAGAAAAAGAAAAAGACCTACCTCATGGCTATCTGACAGAGAAGAAACGGCTTGAATAAAGGCCTTGCCATAGCCAGTAGAGTTGTCAATCCAAGCCACATCAAGAACCAACAGTACAACTCCCAAAATCAAACAGAAATATACCCAAGAAGATATCTTCTGCTTCCCCAATTCAAAAGCTGCGGAGTCCTCACCAACAAGCCCTTCTGCAGAGCTCGAACTATCGGTCTCGGCATCATCTCTGACGGAAGCGCGGGTCAAAATCTTGTCTGCAGAATGAAGGGTCAATTTTAATTTAAGAAATTCTGAACTGGGGTACGAATTTTTTTTGGGTTTTACAAGCGTGTAAGCGAAAGTCGAGGAGGCCATGTTCCTGAGACATTGAGTTCGGTGATTGGGACGCCGAGGCGTGCAAGAAAAGGGGTTTGAAAGAAGAATGGAAGTGGCCATTTTTCCTACGTTTTTATTTAGCGGATGTGAACGAGAGGGACTATAAAAGCTTGAGCATACTGAGAAAGGTACAAGTGTCAGTGGTGGCAGTGGGGTTAGCACTAAAGCATCTTGGTTTGGTTTGGTTTGGTTTGGTTGGCTTTCTTTTCACAACAAAGAGCATAATTGAGTGGGAGAGAGCGAATCCGGACGGGGAGAGACCCCTTTGTGTTGGGGTTTTGTACTCATTTTTTATGCTCGTGTATCTATTGGATCAGACTGACCAAAAAACAAACAAGCAGACCCAGCCAAAAACGAAATCCGAACAAAAGCGGAGAGTGATCCGGAGAACTCTCCACATCCCACTTGACATCCAAACGCGGCCTTACCATTGCCATTATAAATAAGGGCTTTGTCTTGTGGCCAGAGGAAGGCCAGAAGCCCTTTGTTTTTAGGGTACTACATTTGTTTTTTTTTTTCTTTCTTTGTTTTTATGGCTTTTTAAAAGGCCAAAGAAAGGAGCCTACCTCTGGTTGGAGAGCCTACGGCTCCCGACTTTTAATGCATAAAAGAAACAAGAATCGACGTGGACTCATCTCGGGTTTGAGTTTTGGACAGCCGTGTCCCAACGGTCTCCTGTCCGCGCCACCGAATATTCTTAAGACGGTAAGAACTCTGAGCAAAACAAAGCCCGAATAAACCAAAAAAAAAAAAAAAAAAAGGGTTATTCTGATTTTAACCACTCAAGATCTTTAGTCTGAAAAATATTTTAAAAAAAACCTTTTTTTTTTAAATATGTCGTCATTTATCATTTGCCACTCAAACTGCACCAACTATTCTGCACCATTTAAGACTCCTCCCTCTCTCTCTCTCTCTCTCTCTCTTGCTTTTTCGGTTCTTCTCTATATAGTGTTTAGGAATTCCCTTTTCTTGTAAAATTCAGTATTTGTCTGTTTTAGAAGAGAGGGCAAGAGAAGTAGTGGTCGCAGAATCTTTTCTCTTTTCAACCCCTCTTTCTCGCAAATTTATCGAGGCTTCTTGTTCTTGGTAATCTTTAAATGCTGGGCTGGTGCTGAATTAGCATGACCAGAGGTGCATAATTTTGGTTTTCTTTTTCAATTTATTGGGGAAAGATTCCATCTTTCTTTTTATAGAACAATAAAGGGATTTCCAAATTACACCAATTCTTGTTTTCTTTTTTTCTTTGATTCTTTAATCTCGAGATACTCTGATAAAGGAAAGGGCACAAGCTTTGAATTTGACGGTGAAATGCTTTCTTGGCTTTTGTCAACCACACAACTTCTCTACATGCGCTTATTAAATTCTTTATTATTCATTTGCTGTTACACTTTTGAAATTTGGATTCTCTATTTTCTTCTTCTTCTTCTTTTTTGTCATATTCATGAATATTTTTCATCTTTATATTGGCACTTACTTCTTGCAGGGTTTTCACTGTAGCCAATCTCTGTTGATGTATTTGGGATAAGGATCTATTTTAGGATTTGGGTTTTGAAGAGATGACTCTGTGCGGTAGTGTGTCTGCATTGAACATAAGCTGTCATGCCAAAGCCTCAGGTCTTAGAAATCCACAATCGGTCTTTAGTTATGTTTATCCCAATTGTTCACAGCAAAATCATGCACTAGCGTTTACAAGTAGTGAATCTATGGGCTATCGTATAGCAAACCCTTCTGCAGATGCTACTAAAACAAGAACGAGGACTAACATCAGCCCTTTGCAGGTTTTTTTTTTTTTTTCTTTTCTTAATTTCCTAATTTGTGTGGTGTCTTCTTCTAGCATCCTATAGCTACTTTTATTTGGTTTTCAAAAGGTAAATCTGTTAATTGCGAATGATTCAGGTAGTCTGTGTAGACTATCCAAGACCGGACCTTGATAACACTGTGAATTTCTTGGAAGCTGCCTATTTGTCATCAACATTTCGAACTTCTCCACGTCCAGCTAAACCTTTGAAAGTCGTGATTGCTGGCGCTGGTAATGGAATTCTTATCTTTCTCCCCCTTAATTTCCAAATTTTTTTGTCAGCTTTCACAGATTCAATTTTGTGTTGCTCAATCATAACCTTCGTCTTATCCAATTTTCATTAATCCTATGTTAAACCACATTCACAATTTGCAGATAATACTTTCACATAGTTAAATTATCTGCCCTGTAAGAAGCATGTGGAGATTCACATTGCTTCCCTCATTTACAAATAGAATGCATCTATTTAATTCATTAATGGAAAATGCAGGTCCAATTTGAATTCCAGTGGTGTCTTATGGATAGGTTATCTTGTCCACTGACTTTGCATTGCCTTCAATAGAAAATGAGTTGATTTTCTTGGTTACTTTAGGTGGTTTTTAATTAAAACTTTCCAAATTATTGCAGGTTTGGCAGGTTTATCAACTGCAAAGTATTTGGCAGATGCAGGTCATTGGCCAGTAGTCCTAGAAGCAAGAGATGTTCTAGGTGGAAAGGTCTTTTCCTGCTCTTTACTTTGACTCTTATTCATAAGTTGGCAAAAAAAATTAATAATCCTTCTGGGATGACCTTCTGAAAAGTTTTTGCCTTTTGATCATCCAACGAATGGTCAGGGAGGCCAATTTTCATGATTTTTAATATACTGAATATCATATTCCTGGTGGTTTTCAATCTGGGCTGTTTGGTTACCTTGACCATCATGTGCCGCAGACTGTCAACCATGATTTCATCTACAATTCACTCCACTGGAGAGCAGTGTGCAAATGGCCCATATATTTTAGATTTTGAAATAGCAGAATGCTGTGGCTGCTTGCTTTACTAGTTAATACATAGACAGTCTTTTGTGTAGCAAGCAAAAGTTTTGAAGCAGGACCTGTCCACTGGATATTGTATCTTGAGGCTTAGAACTACCATTCTTCTGGGTATTTAGAGCTATAAATAATCATTACCTGTGTGGGCCTCTAAGTTCTAAATTCCTAGGGGAAGATGAAAAGGAAAGAGAACAATGTGTGCTTATCTTCTGGTAATGCCATTCTTCAATTTTGGTCTTAGTATGGAAAAGAAAAAGGAAAAACCTTTAATCCAAAATTTATTAAGAGGCAAACCCAATCCCCATTGATGGTTCCTTTGGATGCTGTAGGATCAATTGAACCTTTAAATCTAATTTCTTTAATGTTTAGGTTCATGCGATTTTACTTTTTGGTCAATATGGAAAAGCCAGAAGATTTTAGCACCCTTTTTGCCTCACACAGGTGGCTGCATGGAAAGACAATGATGGAGACTGGTATGAGACAGGCTTGCATATATTCTGTAAGTTCTAATCCCTTGGATGGTGGAACTTTTGACTATGAGAGTTTATATAAAATGTCTCCTCAGTTCTGCTTCATTTTCACTTCATAACGATACTTTATTTTTTTCATTGCCATTCCCATCTTGCGATATGACACTAAATAGTCTGTGCAACATTTTACAGCTTTACCCTGTTTTTTGGCTTCTGCATCCATCTGCTGCTTTCTCCACATTGCTGACATAATCTTTAACTGTAGCTTTCTGAATCTTTGCTCTTTGTTTACTAGTTGGGGCCTATCCAAATGTGCAGAACCTGTTTGGAGAACTCGGTATCAATGATAGGTTGCAGTGGAAGGAGCACTCTATGATATTTGCAATGCCAAACAAGCCAGGAGAATTCAGCCGGTTTGATTTCCCTGAATTTCTCCCTGCACCATTAAACGGTAAGCAATCCATCTCCCCAAATTAGCTGCCAAGATACATTTGAAATTTGAACCATAAGGACTCGAAAGGCAAGCAAAATCACTAGTGGTAGAAATATCATCATTTCATCATCAGCTTGGTGGCTGTGTGTATTGTGAAATGGTTTTGCCCTTGGCATCCAATAGAATATATTGGATATGTTGTCTAAGTCAAGTTAAATAAATTCTTGACACACTAGAGTTCCGCATATATTTGTGAGGATAATAAGAAATATTTTCAATATTTATGAATAGTGCCATGGTGAAGTATTACAAGATGGGCTTAATGCTGAAATTTCCTTATTGAACTACTTTTACTTGTCCTTTGCATCAAATTTTGCTGATGCATAATGCTGTGAATATGTCTGACAGGGATATTAGCCATTTTAAAGAACAATGAAATGCTAACTTGGCCAGAAAAGGTGAAATTTGCAATTGGACTCCTGCCGGCAATCATCGGTGGGCAGGCCTATGTTGAGGCTCAAGATGGTTTAACAGTTCAGGAATGGATGAGAAAGCAGGTATAATTTAGTGCAAAAATCATTAACTGAGATAAGTTAGTTGCTCATACAATTCACTACTAACTTACCTTGTGAGTCCAAAGCAGCTCTTTGCAAGTTTACATAGGAAAGAATGAAAAATCTCATTCAATAGACCAAACCAGAACTAATAATGTAACTCCAGTTCATAAATTAGTGATCTATTTAGCACCTATGTTCATAGCCAAGCTAACTTTTATGTTCTTAAAATCAGATGTAAACCATTATTACTTATTTGGATTCTACTCCTATATTTGTTTGTGGAATGGGTCTACAACTTTGCAAGTTCTTATCATTGATTCTGCAAATAAATCCTTACAAAGGATGAGGAATGTAATGGTGTTGGATGACGACACTTGTATGACTTAAAGTTGTGCTATTGCTAGAGAGAAATGTGTTGATGACTTGAACAATCCTTTAACTCCCCTTTGCCACCCCTTCTCCCCTGTCAAAAAAAAAAAAAAAAAAAGCAAGAAAAAACAGAGAAAATTATTTCTTTTCTAAAAGGTAGTCAGTAAAAAATTAAGCAACTACCGCAGAATTTTATTTGTTTCTGCTAAGAAATTTTTTCTTATTCTTGACACCTGATCGGGTAATATATCAGTTCATCAATTCAGTTCTGGAGTTGAGAATTGTCGGTATCCTTGGTCTTATTGACTTTGACACTGTGCCAATAGATAGTTGGCGTAATATTTTAAGATAAATGACTAAAAATCTTTTTTCCCTTTTCTTTATTAGGGTGTACCAGATCGAGTGATTACTGAGGTCTTCATTGCAATGTCAAAGGCACTCAACTTCATTAACCCTGATGAACTCTCAATGCAATGCATATTGATAGCTTTGAACCGGTTTCTTCAGGTTACTTACTGATCCACCCTGCTTTTGCCTGTTGATTTTATGAGAAAACCACATATACTTTAAATAAGATGAGCAAGAGAATATCATTTATGACCTTTTGGTGGAATTATTGTTCATGCTAGAATTAGCATCTTCCAGGCTCAAGTAAACGTAGCACATAAGAAAATTAGGAGACTCAATTTTGAGCACCTGAAGTTGTATGTTGTGATAATTTTTCAAGCACAGAAAGATTAGCCATCAGGATGTCAACTTTGACTTGTCCCCTTTTTTCAGTTCTGGTTGGATGTAGTTGCACATTTGCCCTCTATTACATGTGAGGCATGGGATGAATCAGTGTTTCCTTGCCTTTGCGTGCTTCTGCTAACCCACGAATTGTGCGCGTATTTTACTGGTGCACAGATATTGTTCATTTCACTGGCTCTTGTCTTCCAATTTCACTCTAGCCATATGCATAATCTCTGGAATAGCTTGCTACCACTTAATGATATATTTGTTGGAAGTGGGGTTGGGGGGTGTTATATAGATCTGGACATGGTATTTTTACTTTATGTCATGTTAAAAAATTTTCCTTTTAACCTTGAAACAACCGAGCTAGAATTGAGTGAAACAGTTCAACAGGAGAAACATGGTTCAAAGATGGCCTTTTTGGATGGCAACCCCCCTGAGAGACTCTGTATGCCAATTGTTGATCATATTCAGTCACTGGGTGGTGAAGTACAGCTTAATTCACGAATAAAGAAGATTGAGTTAAACAATGATGGAACAGTGAGGAGTTTTTTGCTAAATAGTGGACACATGATTGAAGGAGATGCTTATGTATTTGCCACTCCAGGTACACCAAAATGTTTTCTGTGTGTTGTCTAAATTGCACGACTTTTGTTTTCCAGTTTCTTTTACTGTTGATCTACTTGCTTCAATCAGTTGACATCCTGAAGCTACTTTTGCCTGATGACTGGAGAGAGATTCCTTACTTTAAGAAATTGGAGAAATTAATTGGAGTTCCTGTTATCAATGTTCACATCTGGTGAGTAAGGCATTCTGTTATCAACATTTGATAATGGAAATCATGCCATGCTCTTACATACAACAATATTACACTGGAATATTTGGAATTCAACAGAAGACTTTAGAATTCAGGGATTGCATTCATCAGAATGGTTTTGATAACGTAGGAACACTCTTTCTGAGCATCTACATTATATCACATGTCATCAATCATATTTTCTTAGTTTCTATGCAAATCAGGCCATGCATATAGCTTAGGTCAAGTCAATAGTGTCTCTTATGTATATATGAGACTGTTGTCTAGAATTCAAATGTTTTGCCAGTGAAATACTTACATAAAGCTATCTTTTTTGCAGGTTTGATCGGAAACTGAAGAATACATATGATCACCTACTCTTTAGCAGGTACTGCCATATTTCACATCACCTTTTGTGTTTATCAAGGGATTGGTTTCGGCATTCTCTTAACTTAATGCAATTTTCATATTTATCGTGTGACTTATTAACAAGCTGTTATTTTTGAAGTAATTGCCTCATGTACATTTTGCAAGGTCTCATCTCCTCCTCACTCCTCTCTAGTTTCTTTCTTCTATTTTCCTTCACTGCAAGGCATCAATAGTTCTTCAGAAGATTTTGAAATAACAATAATCCTCACCATTCCAGAGCAAGATGCTTTAACAGGCACCAAGTAATGGAACAATTTTAGACACTCTCAAATTAAAACCTTGTAGTGAAGAAAATACAGAATAATATTTGTCAAATCAAATCCAATCATCAAGAATTTTTATATGGTAAATTGCACAAAATTTTGCTGCCTATTCAGGTTGTTTTAGGTCAGAGAAGGATTTGATTCTTATGTCTTCTTCTTTATCTTTGTTATTTTTTTTGTCAGTGTGAAGAAACTTTTCTCTCCCCTCTTGCTATTGCTTACTAGAAATTGTTCAATCTCACTAAATTTTCCTTTTTGATTTTTAAATTTTCAGAAGTCCCCTTCTTAGTGTATATGCTGACATGTCTGTAACATGTAAGGTAACTGCAATAACTGTTTTTTTTTTTTTTTTCTTTGTGTGTGCTTACAATTTATGTTCACTTAGTTCATCACCTTCATCCACCATCATTTCATATCTATTGTTTTTTCTCAAATATTTGATTGCTTGATTTGTGTCAGAGTCTGATCTTAAAGGCAGTTTACTAGGTGAATCATATTTCATGGGTTGCAAAAGTCGGCTGTGTCCTAAGCAAAATGTTCAGTCCATAATATCTGGGATACCTTGACAACACCGATCAGCTTTTGCTTAATATTTTGCAACAAAATGAATGTTTCTTTCCCTTCACATAAAATAGAAGAGAATATTTTATTCCTTTGGTTGACATGATGTCTGGAAAAAGTTAATTACATGTTACTGCTTAATTGACTGGCCATTTCTTAGATCTTCACTTGCAGTACTTACAGTATAAGTGTCACTTTTTGCATCTAAGGCTTTTACCTGTTGGTTGATGATGAATACAGGCACAAATGTAATTTCATTGTTAAATGCAGGAGTATTACAATCCAAATCAGTCTATCCTGGAATTAGTATTTGCGCCTGCAGAAAAATGGATTTCATGCACTGACTTGGAAATTATTGATGCGACAATGGGGGAACTTGCAAAGCTCTTTCCTGATGAAATATCTGCCGACCGAAGCAAGGCAAAAATTGTTAAGTACCACGTAGTTAAAACTCCAAGGTTAGACTACAAACTCTTTAAAGCACCATGTAGTTAAAATGCCAAGGTTAGATTACAAACTCTTCCATTGACTAATTCTGAGAATAGCTGTGTAATTCATGAACATTGCTCAAAAGCTCTTAGAGAGTGGATTGTGGAAAACCCTGCCCCCTCATGTGGAAAGTATAATACACTTAGTAGACTAAGATACTTCCTCCTTTACCAATCCTAAGAATGCTTAATCTTTTATAACACGATGTTTTGTTACTGTTTCTCAGTTAGAAGAAAATTAAAGGAAAAAAAAAGAGAAGAAGAAGATGCAAAAGGAAGAGAGGGGGTGTAAAGGATACCCGTATCAATTTTTGTTTCTTTCTGACACCTTCTTGATGAACATTCAGGTCTGTTTACAAGACTATCCCAAATTGTGAAGCCTGCCGTCCTCTGCAAAGGTCTCCTGTGCAGGGGTTTTATTTAGCGGGCGATTACACAAAACAAAAATATTTGGCTTCAATGGAAGGTGCTGTTCTATCAGGGAAGCTATGTGCTCAGGCAATTGTACAGGTACCTACTGTCTGCATTAGAGTATTAGCCCCTAAAAAAAGTTTAATTTCAAGCTGTGTTTCCTGTTGGGATGCTGTACATTGGAAAAAATGCAAAGCTGTAAGCCTTGCATGTTTGATGACTCAAGCATGTAAAGCATAATAAAGAGAAAAGGAAAAATGAAAATGAAAACAAGAAGTGTCTGATTCTGGTGCAAGTAACAGTTAGGTAATCACCATAAATACAATAAAATGATGAAGAAATGAGGAGAATTTTGCTTGATATCCATAATGTGACAATTGATGCAGGATTATGAGCTGCTTACTGCTCGGGAGCAAAGACGTTTGGCTGAGGCAACCATTAGTTAATTTGATCAGATAGGAGGCTCATTCTCAGACTTTGCTTGTGATCATCCAGAACTGTTGGGGGTTTGTAGGTCTAAAAGGTTTCCCAAAAGGTGTCAATATGTCTCAATTTGTAAATCTCGGTGAAAAAGCTTGTGGACTCTTTGTTATCGCATGTGCTCTGTTTGACATACATTCTCTCTCAATTTTTGACAGACAACGTAATGTCATACTCTTGGAAGACAGTCAATTTTTTGTTAAATAATCTTTTTTGAAACCTTGGAATGACAGTCGTGTTGATAGATTGAATCCACTAAAAAATTACCGCTAGGTGTATAACTTAGCGGTAATCCTTGATCAGGGACCGAGGCACGAATGCTGGCAGATGGAAAGAAAGTGGCAATCAAGAAGTCCAAGATGGCGGATGGAAATGAAGGTGAACGCCAACAATTCATCAATGAGGCAGTGATTTTGACACAGATCAATCATAGAAATGTGGCCAAGCTACTTGGCTGTTGCCTAGAGACAGAAGTAACTCTGCTGTTCTATGAGTTCATCCAAATGAAACTCTCTTCCAACACATATATAATCAAAATGATCGGGAATTTTCAATTATATGAGAAATGTCTTCGAGATTGCATCTGAAATTGCTGGAGCTGTCTCACATTTGCATCCAGCCGCGTCCATACCCATTAATTGCCGAGGCATAAAGCCTAAAAACATACTACTAGATGATAAATACAGAGCACAAGTTTCAGACCTCGGCACCTCTAGGTCAATTGCAGTGGATCAAACACGCTTAACCACTCTAGTTCAAGGGGCCTTTGGATGCTTCTACCCGGAGTATTTCCAGTCAAGCCAATTTCAAGAAGAGGGATGTTCACAGCTTTGGAGTTATGTTCATTGAGCTCTTGAATCGACAGAAACCAATCTCCTCGATGCGTTCTGCTGAAGAAAAGAAGTTTAGCAACATATTTCTTACTTTCAATGCAAAAAAATCGTTTGTTTGATATACTTGGTGCTCTAGTTCTCAAGGAGGGCCGAAAAGAAGAGATCATAGCCGTTGCAGAGCTGGCAAAAAAGATGTTGGAACTTGTATGGGAAGAAGTGGCCTACAATTGAAGCAGTGGCTATGGAGTTGGAAGCAATAAGGACATCTTCCGGGGTTATTTCTTCGACCGTCCAACAAGATTGTGATTACGAGGAGGTTGATTATGCTGTAGGGGACACGACTGGACCATGTGACACGCCATTCTCTTCAAAATGGGTCAGCATGTGGCAATTTACTTCGTAGACTTTTTCTTTCTTTTTTTTTTTTTTCAATTTTTCTTTGTGATTATTACTTAATATGCGTACGAATGTTGCATTGCTTTTGCCTTAATTTCCGGCAAACAATGCAAATTCTGATGTCACCATATCTAGTTCCGATAATACTGGGGTCTCACTTTGCACTAGATCTAACCCATGAATTGTGGGTGTATTTTACGAGGGCACAGAAATTGTTCGATTCACTGGCTCTTGTCTTCCAATTTCACTCTGGACATATGCATAATCTCTGGAATAGCTTGCTATCGCTTAATGATATATTTGTAGGGAGCGGGGTTGGAGGGTGTCATATAGATCCGGACATGGTATTTTACTTTATGTCGTGTTGAAAAATTTTCCTTTTAACATTGAAACATCCGAGCTAGAATTGAGTGAAATAGTTCAACAGGAGATACATGGTTCAGTTGTTGATCTTATTTTTGATAACATAGGAACATTCTTTCTGAGCATCTACATTATGTCTCATGTCATCAATCATATTTTCTTAGTTTCTATGTAAATCAGGCCATGCATTTAGTTTAGATCAAGTCAATAGTGTCTCTATGAATATGAATATATGAGACTCTTTTCTAGAATTCAAATGCTTCGCCAGTGAAATACTTACATAAAGCTATCTTTGTTGCAGGTTTGACCGGAAACTGAAGAATATATATGATCACCTACTCTTTAGCGGGTACTGCCATATTTCACATCACCTTTTGTGTTTATCGAGGGATTGGTTTCGGTATTCTGTTAACTCAATGCATTTTTCATATTTATCGCGTGACTTATTTAACAAGCTGTTATTTTTGAAGTAATTACCTCATGAACATTTTGCAAGGTCCTCATCTCCTCTCACTCCTCTCTAGTTTCTCTCTTCCATTTTCCTTCCCTGCAAGGCATCGATAGTTCTTCAAAAGATTTTGAAACAACAATAATCCTCTCCATTCTAGAACAAGATTCTTTAGGAGGCACTAAACAATGGGACAATTTTAGATACTCTTAAACTAAAACCTCGTTGTAAAGAAAATACAGAATAATATTTGTTAAATAAAATACAATCTTTAAGAATTTTTAAATGGTAAATTACCCAAAATTTTACTGCCTATTCAGGTTGTTTTAGGTCAAAAAAGAATTTAATTTTCATTTCTTTTTTCCTTTTCTTTTCTTTTTATCAGTGTGACAAAGCTTTTTTCTCCCCTCTTTCTATTTCCTTATAGAAATTGTTCAATCTCACTAAATTTCCTTTTTTTTATTTTTAAATTTGCAGAAGCCTCCTTCTTAGCGTGTATGCTGATAGGTCTATAACTGTTTTTGTTTTTGTTTTTTTTTTTCCTTTTGTGTGCTTACAATTTATGTTCACTTAGTTCGTCACCTTTATCCACCGTCATTTCCTATCTTTTGTTTTTCTCAAATATTTGATTGTTTGATTTGTGTCAGAGTCCGATCTTCAAGGCACTTTACTAGGTGAATCCTATTTCATGGGTTGCAAAGGTCGGTTGTGTCCTAAGCAACATGGAGGCGGTATTTGCACACTGCTTAGATAGCACAAATGGAGGCGGTATCTTTGCTATTGGCCATGTTGTGCAACCAAAAGTTAACATGACACCTTTGATACCAAATGAGTAGGTTATCTAATCATAGCATATTTTTCTTGCCTATGGCTTGTTGGCAGTGCTTTTTTATTTTCTGCTTTTTAGAAGTTGTTGTCTTTGTAATGACTTCCTGTTTTCATATCACACTTGGCTATTTGTACACAATTTTTATTTTTTTCCTTCTATCTTGAATTTTGGAAAAAATTTGCTACGTTTATGGAAAAGGGATGAAATGGCTTGTCTTAAGCATGACACGGAAGAGTTCTCATATTACTGAATCAAATTTCCTAGAAACTTTGACTTGTGTCCTTCTGGTTTATATTTAATTACATTCTGAACTGTTCAAGTGAACTAAGGCTCCTTATTGTTTGTTTGTTTAGCATAGTTTGATTGTTTCAATAAAAGGAAAAATTGTGGCTACTCTCTAGGACAAACATTAGTTTTCTGATGCAAACCAGGAAGAGAAACTAATTGAAGTTATATGGATGAGAATTTCCTGTGAACCATTCGACATTAGTACACAAGCAAGGCCAAAAAGAGCCGTGGCATCGATTTTAGAAGGCAAGTCAAAAATAGCTGTCCTTGGGCATAAGGCAAGCCAAAAAGAGCCGAGGCATCGATTTTAGAAGGCAAGCCAAAATAGCCAGCCTTCACTTCTAGTAGGGAAATGGTAAAAAAAAAAATCTCAAACAAGGCAACGCGGAGAATTGCTTCAGGATTATTTTACAAAACAACATCATAATTTGCCACGGAGGCATCGATTTTAGAAGGCAAGCCAAAATAGCCGGCCTTCTCTTCTAGTAGGGAAATGGT
>CM034047.1:10038818-10066400 GCA_019804595.1 Bruguiera parviflora
CCACGGAGTCATCGATTTTTGAAGGCAAGCCAAAATAGCCGGCCTTCACTTCTAGTAGGTAAATGGTAAAAAAAAAAATCTCAAACAAGGCAACGCGGAGAATTGCTTCAGGATTATTTTACAAAACAACACCATAATTTGCCAGAGAGGCATCGATTTTAGAAGGCAAGCCAAAATAGCCAGATACAGCGAGTGGGCCGTAGCCTACAATTAGGGACGGCAAGCACATTGTATGGACGAATCAGATTCAAATCAAGTTATTTTATGTTTCAGATATTTTAAATTTCGAATTTATTAAATTAGGATTTAAGTATGATGATTTATTGAAAAAGAAAAGAAAAGAAAAGAAAAGAAAAAATGTGAAAAAAAAAAGTAAAATGATGTTATTAAGGCTGACAATTTGTATCAGTCCATTCTCAATCTTAAACTTCGGATTATTGAACAGCTAACATTTCTCTCTGCATTTTCATTTTTAGCCAGTTCCATTCAGAATTTTGTTCTCACAGATTTCCTTTTTTCTCTTTTCTAATTTCCTCTAGGCGTATGTCATTCCTTAAACAACTCATTTTGTACCAGTCTCTCGGCAATTCTTGTTGCTCCCCATCTTATGTTGTACTGTACGATAAATATGTGACAACAATTAATCATGTAACATTACGAATACTATTAATTCGCTCGTATGAAAGAAATTCCTTTCTCCAATAATATCTGCCTCCTTATTGTTTATATATAATCTGTGTTTAAAGATTAAGTTGGTAGAATAATTTACTCTTCTAACTTATTAAGCTTAGTGATTTTCTCGGTGGGCTCATCTGCTAAATACAATGTTTATAACAAGAAGCTTGAAACTTTTGCTTCGGATTGTCTGACAAATTAAAGCATGTGTGAGCGATGACATTTACTCCATCAGCCATCAACAATTTTAAGCTTTCAATTCTTAGCCGAATCACAATCATCAAAACGAACAATAATAAGCACTTGACAACACCTATAAGGACCAGTACTCTCTCCCTGGAATCAACATCATCATCAAGAGAATTGCAGAAAGTAGGATTTACTCCAAATTTGATCTTAAATTAGGCTTTCACCAAATCATGATGGAGGAAGCATCGATCCCCTAGACAGCATTCATCACTCATCAAGGACTCTATGAATGGCTGGTTATGCCATTCGGAATTAAAATTGCACACGCCATATTCCAAAGAAAGAAGGACGAATGCTTCAAAGATGTCAAAGAATTCATTGCGGCTTGTGGGTCTCTAAGGCTGTTGATGAGCCATTGTTCCTCAAAGTTACTGTCTGGGCCTGGTGCCGGCCTAGACTCGCTTGTTTGTTTGTCTGGGCCTGGTGCCGGCCTAGACTCGCCTATTTGGAATTAAAAACGCACCCGCCACATTCCAAAGAAAGATGGACGAATGCTTCAGAGATGTCAAAGAATTCATCGCGGTCTACATTGATGACATCCTAGTCTTCTCAAAGAATGAAAAGGACCGCGAAAGGCATCTCTAGGAATTGGTCATGATCTGCAAAACAAATGGATTGGTCTTATCGGCCAACAAAATGAAGGTAGCACAAGAGGAAATTGAGTTCCTCGGTGTAACAATTGGGAGAAGTAAGATCAAACTACAGCCACACATCATCAAAAGAATTGCAGAATTTAAGGAGGATCAGCTTAAAGAAAAAAAGGATCTAAGGACGTACATACCAAACCTAGGAACACTCCTAAGACCTCTCTATTCAAAAATAGCACCGCATTGAGACAGCAGAATGAAGAGATCAGACTGGGAACTAATTAGGAAGATCAAGCAGTTAGTTCAGAAACTGCCCGTTATGGAGATAGCACCTCCAGGAGTCTACATCGTTATTGAATCAGACGGATGTGTGGAAGGATAGGGAGGTATCTGCATCGCAGGCTGTTTTCATAATGACAACTTCAAGTTTATTTTGTATAATTTTGCTTCTATGGTTCACGAAAGCAGTAACAGAAGATGAATTTCTAACGCATTCTGGATGCAAAGGCAGATGTGGAGAAGTTGTCATTCCCTTCCCTTTTGGAGTTGGACCCAACTATTCCTTGAACGACAACTTTGTGGTAGATTGAAATGACACCTTTAGGCCTCCCAAACCATTCTTGCCAAGCACAAGAATGGAATTGCTCGACGTTTCAATGAATGGTTTGGTTCAAGTTAATAATGCAGTCTTTTTTTACAACTGCAACAACAGCAAAAGCTTTGATGGAACAGTTGACATGTCAGGCAGCCCTTTCTTCTATTCGAGGGTATATAATAGGTTCACAGCTACAGGTTACAATAATTATGTTGTGCTTGTGACGGATCATCGCCCTGTTGGTGGCTGTCTTTCTTTTTGCAGTGGAATTCAAAGAAGTGATAGTTGTTATGGCCAGAGATGCTGTCAAGCCACCATTCCTCCTCACATCATGTCCTTTAAAGTAGGGATGGTCAGTGTTTTAAAAGATGATTCTAGCTATTGCAGTAACAACAAGACTGCCTACATGGTTGACCAAGACTAGTTTGCTTCTAGGCAACCATCTCTTGACCTGTTGATGCAGCGGGGAAATGTTCCTGCAGTCCTCGAGTAGGGAGCATTCTAGGGATATTGTCGACTACCTAAAACTTCAGTTATTTTTTGCAGCAGCAATGGCTCTTGTTGGACACAGTTATCACAAACGCATCTATGTGTTTGCACTGATGGTTCCTTTGATTATTCCAAATCCTTCCACGAGATCCTTGGCGGATGTGCAAGTATTACAGCTTTAACGTAAATATAGAATATGACGCCATAAATATGATGTTGAGTCGCAAATTTTTTTATAATAATGTTGAAATTTTTTTTCTTTTGTTGCGAATTTCCAAAGTCCTGCGAACTCTTTTATAATATATACATATAATGGTTACCAAAGATCCCCGAAATAACATTATTTGTCTTAATATTCCTAATTGGTAGGGGGCCGCTGTATGAACTCAAACTTACATTGTCGCCTTCTCTGTATGTACATTGGGGATCAAGGACCTTATAACTGCTTGTGTCCTATTGGGTACTTGCATCATGACAGCAAGAATATATGCTACCCACAATTTCTTCAAGAACTCGATAAAAAATCTCGAGCTAATTTTATCGTCATAGGTATGCAATATCTATTTGGTTTTCTTCAAAGATGTTAAAGAATTTATCACGGTCTACATTGATGACATCCTGGTCTCCTCAAATAACGAAAAGGACCGCGAAAGGCATCTCCAGGAATTGGTCATGATCTGCAAAACAAATGGATTGGTCTTATCGGCCAACAAAATGAAGGTAGCAGAAGAGGAAATTGAGTTCCTCGGTGCAACAATTGGGAGAAGCAAGATCAAACTACACCTACACATCATCAAAAGAATTGCAGAATTCAAGGAGGATCAGCTTAAAGAAAAAAAGGGTCTAAGATCATGGCTAGGAAAACTTAACTATGCCGGGACCTACATACCACACCTAAGAACACTCCTAAGACCTCTCTATTCAAAAACAACACCGCATGGAGACAGCAGAATGAAGAGATCAGAGTGGGAACTAATTAGGAAAATCAAGCAGTTAGTTCAGAAACTGCCTGATATGGAGATAGCACCTCCAGGAGCCTACATCGTTATTGAATCAGACGGATGTGTGGAAGGATAGGGAGGTATCTGCATCGCAGGCTGTTTTCGTAATGACAACTTCAAGTTTATTTTGTATGATTTTGCTTCTATGGTTCACGAAAGCAGTAACAGAAGATGAATTTCTAACGCATTCTGGATGCAAAGGCAGATGTGGAGAAGTGGTCATTCCCTTCCCTTTTGGAGTTAGACCCAACTGTTCCTTGAACGACAACTTTGTGGTAGATTGAAATGACACCTTTAGGCCTCCTAAACCATTCTTGACGAGCACAGGAATGGAATTGCTCGACGTTTCAATGAATGGTTTGGTTCAAGTTAATAATGCAGTCTTTTTTTACAACTGCAACAACAGCAAAAGTTTTGATGGAACAGGTGACATGTCAGGCAGCCCTTTCTTCTATTCGAGGGTATATAATAGGTTCACAGCTACAGGTTGCAATAATTATGCTGTGCTTGTGACGGATCATCGCCCTGTTGGTGGCTGTCTTTCCTTTTGCAGTGGAATTCAAAGAAGTGATAATTGTTATGGCCAGAGATGCTGTCAAGCCACCATTCCTCCTCACATCATGTCCTTTAAAGTAGGGATGGTCAATGTTTTAAAAGATGATTCTAGTTATTGCAGTGACAACAAGACTGCCTTCATGGTTGACCAAGACTAGTTTCCTTCTAGGCAACCATCTCTTGACCTGTTGATGCAGCGGGGATATGTTCCTGCAGTCCTCGAGTGGGGAGCATTCTAGGGATATTGTCGACTACCTAAAACTTCAGCTATTTTTTGCAGTAGCAATGGCTCTTGTAGGACACAGTTATCACAAGGGCATCTATATGTTTGCACTGATGGTTCCTCTGATTATTCCAAATCCTTCCACGAGATCCTCGGCGGATGTGCAGGTATTACAGCTTTAACGTAAATATAGAATATGACGCCACAAATATGATGTTGAGTCGCAAATTTTTTTATAATAATGTTGAAATCTTTTTTATTTTGTTGCGAATTTCCAAAGTCCTGCGAACTCTTTTATAATTTATACATATAATGGTTACCAAGGATCTCCGAAATAACATTATTTGTCTTACTATTCCTAATTGGTAGGGGGCCGCTGTATGAACTCGAACTTACAATGTCGCCTTCTCTGAATGTACACTGGGGATCGAGGACCTTATAACTGCTCGTGTCCTGATGGGTACTTGCATCATGACAGCAAGAATATATGCTACCCACAATTTCTTCAAGAACTCGATGCAAAATCTCGAGCTAAATTTATCGTCATAGGTATGCAATATCTATTTGGTTTTCTTCAAAGATGTCAAAGAATTCATCGCGGTCTACATTGATGACATCCTGGTCTTCTCAAAGAACGAAAAGGACTACCAAAAGGCATCTCCAGGAATTGGTCATGATCTGCAAAACAAATGGATTGGTCTTATCGGCCAACAAAATGAAGGTAGCACAAGAGGAAATTGAGTTCCTCGGTGCAACAATTGGGAGAAGCAAGATCAAACTACACCCACACATCATCAAAAGAATTGCAGAATTCAAGGAGGATCAGCTTAAAGAAAAAAAGGGTCTAAGATCATGGCTAGGAACACTTAACTATGCCGGAACCTACATACCAAACCTAGGAACACTACTAAGACCTCTCTATTAAAAAAAAAACACCGCATGGAGACAACAGAATGAAGAGATCAGACTGGGAACTAATTAGGAATATCAAGCAGTTAGTTCAGAAATTGCCTGATATAGAGATAGCACCTCCAGGAGCCTACATCGTTATTGAATCAGACGGATGTGTGGAAGGATAGGGAGGTATCTGCATCGCAGGCTGTTTTCATAATGACAACTTCAAGTTTATTTTGTATGATTTTGCTTCTATGGTTCATGAAAGCAGTAAAAGAAGATGAATTTTTAACGCATTCTGCATGTAAAGGCAGATGAGGAGAAGTTGCCATTCCCTTCCCTTCCCTTTTGGAGTTGGACCCAACTGTTCCTTGAACGACAACTTTGTGATAGATTGAAATGACACCTTTAGGCCTCCCAAACCATTCTTGACGAGCACAGGAATGGAATTGCTCGACGTTTCAATGAATGGTTTGGTTCAAGTTAATAATGCAGTCTTTTTTTACAACTGCAACAACCGCAAAAGCTTTGATGGAACAGTTGACATGTCAGGCAGCCCTTTCTTCTATTCGAGGGTACATAATAGGTTCACAGCTACAGGTTGCAATAATTATGTTGTGCTTGTGACGGATCATCGCCCTGTTGGTGGCTCTCTTTCCTTTTGCAGTGGAATTCAAAGATGTGATAGTTGTTATGGCCTGAGATGCTGTCAAGCCACCATTCCTCCTCACATCATGTCCTTTAAAGTAGGGATGGTCAGTGTTTTAAAAGATGATTCTAGCTATTGCAGTGACAATAAGACTGCCTTCATGGTTGACCAAGACTAGTTTGCTTCTAGGCAACCATCTCTTGACCTGTTGATGCAGCGGGGATATGTTCCTGCAGTCCTCGAGTGGGGAGCATTCCAGGGATATTGTCGACTACCTAAAACTTCAGCTATTTTTTGCAGCAGCAATGGCTCTTATTGGAAACAGTTATCACAAAAGCATCTATGTGTTTGCACTGATGGTTCCTATGATTATTCCAAATCCTTCCACGAGATCCTCGGCGGATGTGCAGGTATTACAGTTTTAACGTAAATATAGAATATGACGCCACAAATATGATGTTGAGTCGCAAATTTTTTTATAATAATGTTGTAATCTTTTTTCTTTTGTTGCAAATTTCCAAAATCCTGCGAACTCTTTTATAATATATACATATAATGGTTACCAAAGATCCCCGAAATAACATTATTTGTCTTAATATTCCTAATTGGTAGGGGGCCGCTGTATGAACTCAAATTTACATTGTCGTCTTCTCTGTATGTACACTGGGGATCAAGGACCTTATAACTGCTTGTGTCCTAATGGGTACTTGCATCATGACAGCAAGAATATATGCTACCCACAATTTCTTCAAGAACTCGATAAAAAATCTCGAGCTAAATTTATCGTCATAGGTATGCAATATCTATTTGGTTTTCTTCAAAGATGTCAAAGAATTTATCACGGTCTACATTGATGACATCCTGGTCTTCTCAAATAACGAAAAGGACTACGAAAGGCATCTCCAGGAATTGGTCATGATCTGCAAAACAAATGGATTGGTCTTATCGGCCAACAAAATAAAGGTAGCACAAGAGGAAATTGAGTTCCTCGGTGCAACAATTGGCAGAAGCAAGATCAAACTACACCCACACATTATCAAAAGAATTGCAGAATTCAAGGAGGATCAGTTTAAAGAAAAAAAGGGTCTAAGATCATGGCTAGGAACACTTAACTATGTCGGGACCTAAATACCAAACCTAGGAACACTCCTAAGACCTCTCTATTAAAAAAAAACACCGCATGGAGACAGCAGAATGAAGAGATCAGACTGGGAACTAATTAGGAAGATCAATCAGTTAGTTCAGAAACTGCCTGATATGGAGATAGCACCTCCAGGAGCCTACATCGTTATTGAATTAGACGGATATGTGGAAGGATATGGAGGTATCTGCATCGCAGGCTGTTTTCATAATGACAACTTCAAGTTTATTTTGTATGATTTTGCTTCTATGGTTCACGAAAGTAGTAAAAGAAGATGAATTTCTAACGCATTCTGGATGCAAAGGCAGATGTGGAGAAGTTGCCATTCCCTTCCCTTTTGGAGTTGGACCCAACTGTTCCTTGAACGACAACTTTGTGGTAGATTGAAATGACACCTTTAGGCCTCCCAAACCATTCTTGACGAGCACAGGAATGGAATTGCTCAACGTTTCAATGAATGGTTTGGTTCAAGTTAATAATGCAGTCTTTTTTTACAACTGCAACAACAGCAAAAGCTTTGATGGAACAGTTGACATGTTAGGCAGCCCTTTCTTCTATTCGAGGGTATATAATAGGTTCACAGCTACAGGTTGCAATAATTATGCTGTGCTTGTGACGGATCATCGCCCTGTTGGTGGCTATCTTTCCTTTTGCAGTGGAATTCAAAGATGTGATAGTTGTTATGGCCAGAGATCCTGTCAAGCCACCATTCCTCCTCACATCATGTCCTTTAAAGTAGGGAAGGTCAGTGTTTTAAAAAATGATTCTAGCTATTGCAGTGACAACAAGACTGCCTTCATGGTTGACCAAGACTAGTTTCCTTCTAGGCAACCATCTCTTGACCTGTTGATGTAGCGGGGATATGTTCCTGCAGTCCTCGAGTAGGGAGCATTCCAGGGATATTGTCGACTACCTAAAACTTCAGCTATTTTTTGCAGCAGTAATAGCTCTTGTTGGACACAGTTATCACAAAGGCATCTATATGTTTGCACTGATGGTTCCTCTGATTATTCCAAATCCTTCCACGAGATCCTCGACGGATGTGCAGGTATTACAGCTTTAACGTAAATATAGAATATGACGCCACAAATATGATGTTGAGTCGCAAATTTTTTTATAATAATGTTGAAATCTTTTTTATTTTGTTGCGAATTTCCAAAGTCCTGCGAACTCTTTTATAATTTATACATATAATGGTTACCAAAGATCCCCGAAATAACATTATTTGTCTTACTATTCCTAATTGGTAGGGGGCCGCTGTATGAACTCGAACTTACAATGTCGCCTTCTCTGAATGTACACTGGGGATCAAGGACCTTATAACTGCTCATGTCCTGATGGGTACTTGCATCATGACAGCAAGAATATATGCTACCCCCAATTTCTTCAAGAACTCGATAAAAAATCTCGAGCTAAATTTATCGTCATAGGTATGCAATATCTATTTGTTGCTACCTCCCCATCCTTCCATACATCCGTCTGATTCAATAACGATATAGGCTCTTGGAGGTGCTATCTCCATATCAAGCAGTTTCTGAACTAACTGCTTGATCTTCCTAATTAGTTCCCAGTCTGATCTCTTCATTCTGCTGTTTCCATGCGGTGCTGTTTTTGAACAGAGAGGTCTTAGGAGTGTTCCAAGGTTTGGTATGTAGGTCCTGGCATAGTTAAGTGTTCTTAGTCATGATCTTAGACCCCTCTTTTCATTAAGCTGATTCTCCTTGAATTCTGCAATTCTTTTGATGATGTGTGGCTGTAGTTTGATCTTGTTTTTCCCAATTGTTGCACCGAGGAACTCAATTTCCTCTTGTGCCACCTTCATTTTGTTGGCCGATAAGACCAAAGAGTTCATCAACGAGGTTGCAATTTTAATACAAATCAACCACAGAAATGTGGTGAAATTACTTGGATGTTGCTTGGAGACTGAAGTGCCTCAATTAGTCTATGAGTTCATTCCAAATGGAGCTTTGTCTCAACACATACATAAACAGAATGATCATGAATTCCCAATTACATGGAAAATGCGTTTGCAGATTGCAACTGAAGTTACAGAAGCTGTTTGGTATTTGCATTCAACAGCATCTATACCCATTTATCACCGTGACATCAAGTCCTCAAATATATTGTTGGATGATAAATATAGAGCAAAAGTTTCAGACTTTGGCACCTCAAAGTCAATTGCAATTGATCAAACACACGTGACAACTCGAGTCCAAGGGACTTTTGGATACTTAGACCCGGAGTACTTTCAGTCAAGCCAATTTACAGAGAAGAGTGATGTTTACAGCTTTGGAGTTGTGCTTATTGAGCTCTTGACTGGACAGAAGCCGATCTCTTTGATACGTTCTGTTGAAGAAAGAAGTTTAGTGGCATATTTCTCTCTTTCAATGCAAGAGAACCGCTTGTTTGATATACTTGATGATCAAGTCCTCAAGCAGGGCCGGAAAGAAGAGATCATAGTAGTTGCAAAGTTGGCAAAAGGAAGTTTGCACTTAAATGGGAAGAGGAGGCCTACAATGAAAGTAGTGGCTATGGAGTTGGAAGCGATTAGAGCATCGTCGGAGGCAACTTCTTCAGCCATTCATCAGGATTTTGGCCCCGACAAGGTGGATTATGCTGAAACAAGCACTGCTGGACGTTGGAATACTGCATCCTCTCCATATGGGTCATATTTGAACCACATTGTCATGCATATGGAAATTGATGCGCAGCCTCTACTCTCGGGCTAACACCTTAATTATTGTCGGATAATATATAAGATTCCGATCACCTAACCAGACTTGGTTTGGTTAGATACAAATAGAAAGGGCTCGGCTTTGATACATGAACTATTTTCTATCTTGGTAGTTCCAGGAATGGGGCATACATCATCACCTTGGTGATGGACCCAGGCCAACGCCAGCTGTGATGGCGTGAATCCTTTCTTAGCTATAATCTCATCAACCCGCGCAAACAAATTTGAAGACAAAAGGAAGCTTTATGCAGGTAAAATTACGGGCAAACGATATAAATGTACTCAAAAAAAATTTGTCAATACTCCAACTGGCTGATATTGCAATAGTAGTGGTAACACCTTTGGAAAACGTAGAAATGACAAGAATGATGCTCTGAACAAATCCATATTGGTAGACCTGGTGCATTGCGCAGGTTTAATTGATGTGGGAAAAGTAAGATTGTTATGTTACATGAGCATTCATGTAACCATAGACATAGTTTACAGCATTCTTTATAAAGAGATAGTCGAGTTATCACTGTGAAACACCTAATTTAGTTAAGGTGAATAAAATGCAGTAGCCATCTCTAATCAGGTTACTCCTAAACTAACGAGAACTAATAGAGCAACCCTAGTTAAATATCCTAAATCATCTAAGTTCCATTATATCCCTACTCTAAATTTGCCCCGAGTACAAGTGCGGGCAGACAGGCCCTTAAACCAATTTTACATCATTATGATAGATAAGTGGAGGGATTTAGGCATTCCATTGTTTCTTGACTATAATTTTTGCATTGGCACACGCTATATTCAGAGATTCCACATTCATTAAGTATCATGACCAACCTTATGAAAGTCATCCGCAGAAAGGTTTTCAATAAGTTTTCTCCATAAAAATATGACATGTAGTCCTTTAAACAAGTGGTTTCTCTCATTTATGCTTTACCTGCAAGTAAAAACAATCTCTTCTTGCACATCTCTTGTCCACAAGGACCATTCCAACTGTACGACTGTTATCGGGTGAACAGCATGAGCTCTTCTGATTGTTGGGGCAGACACCTCCGATAAACCCACATATTTTATTTTACCCTCTTCAACCAGTTTCTTAAGTTCTCCCGTCTAGTGAAAACAGAACAAAAGAATTGATTGCGTTTAACAGGTTATAAATGTGTACAAAGGCAACAAAAGTATATATATATGTATATATATATATATATATATATGGTTTTGAGTAAAATCTCAAACTTTGCCCTAAATTTAGTAACCTGTTTAGTCCGCGAGAGTTGTTATATATATATATATATATGGTTTTGAGTAAAATCTCAAACCTTGCCCTAAATTTAATAACCGGTTTAGTCCGCGTGAGTCGATGAGAGCAAAGTCCTAAAATTCAAAGTCCAAACACCAAAAGATTTGCTAACCTAAGGGCTAAGAAGGTAAAAACACTTGCTGACGTAAGGACTTTCGCAAGAAGAAGGAATGATTAGGTAAGACATTGCGCAGGCAATAAGATCGTGACACCTCACTTTGGACCTTTGACTCTTTCTTGTTCGGAATATTGCAGAGAAAGCGGGCGGGCCGGCGGAGCATAAAATTGAGACCGAGAAAAAGAACCAAAAGGATGATTAAACGGAAATGGCCATAAAGCAGTTAGGATGTGATTAAACACCTAGCTGTTTTTTTTTTTTATTATTATAATTTTATGTTGATTGTGCAGTCTTAATGGTCAACTTAAAAATTATGACAAATTTTTTTTGAACCATTAGACATTAGTACACAACAAATTGTTGCATATGGGTTTCTTCTGTCTATTGTCTGTGATTATATTTTATTTGCTTACACTCTGTTTTTCCATTAATCAATCTTTTTAACACTCAGTTCCTCGATTTTGTCTTCCTAATCATGGTAATATTATGTGTGGATCTTAATGCATGAAGCTATACATCAGTGTTAAATTCTTAAGTCCCATTACAGTGTCAATATGACGGCAGTTCAAGTTGGTCGTGATTTCCTACATCTTTCAACAGGTATATCTGAGACTGGCAATAGAAAGGGGGCTATAATTGACAGTGGTTAAGATCTAAAAGCCTTTTGTCTCTTGGATAATCTTATTATGATCTTTCAACTGATATGGTTCGCTTTTCTGTTAGATAATCTCTCAATAATCCCATCTGAATGTCCGTGCTGTTGATGATGGATATACATGTTTTCAGTATTCTGGAAGTTATATTCTTAGGCATATATTAGTTTGTAGAAAGAGTAGACTTAGATTAGCCTGTGAAATTGATATTGTGTCAAGATTTTGAAACAATGTTCTTGGTAACATTTGGCTGCTTATTTTGAATGTTTAACTTAAGATACCATCCATGGGCAGCTTCAATATCTGGAGTAATGTGATACAAATATCCAATCATATCTATTTCTGCTGTTTGTGTTGGAATATATATATATATAATAGCAGCCTTTAGGCTTTTAAATTTTTCTCCTCTTCTCTCTCATAAATAAATAAATTATCTCATAGAGGTATTTTTTTATTTTCTCCATTCTTCTCAACATTGGGAAGGTCACTGTTTGAGTCGTAGAATTCTTTCTTTGTGAAAGGTCAAAAGACTGAATACATTTGACCTTTCCCGAATCCCACAGTGTGGGAACTTCATGTACTAAGATGCCCTTTTTGGCTCAACATTTGGGGCCAGTTTGCAATCTGTTAAAACATGGAGATTAACGTAAATGATCAAAATACAGAAATGTTGGTGTAGCTGTAAATTTGACAAAAGCCCTGCATGTTCGGAATGCAGCAATTATATCTGTTTCGCATTTTTCACTTTTCATCTTAAGCAGCTAACTCTTTCTGTTAAATCTTCTATACATATGTCTGTTAACAGCTTCGTGCTATGTGCTTTTTGTCTTTTTTCTTTTTTTGGGCTGGTTGAATTTTCAATTTATCTGAAACAAATTTAGCCATTATAAACTGAACTTTCTCTAGCTTCTTGTCTGTTTGCTTCACTTATTTCTCCTCGATGTATCATGTAAATTTTTTGAATGATAGTAAAGTACCAAGGCAGAATATACATTTACCTATATGAATGTTTGATATCAATTGCGGTGTTGATGAGGGATTTCCGAATATCGCTTTTCATTTCGAAAATTCATTTTTCTTGAAGGTGTATCCCCATGACTATCTGTTCTCCTCTGTAAGTATATGAGTTCTTTGTTCTTGCAGTTCTCTTGATTTTTCATTTCTCTTGAAATTGCTTAACATTTCTATAATTGTCTGCCTTATATCTTACTAATGTGGCATGTGTCATACAGCGATATTAATAACCCATGAACTAGATGTTCCTTTCAAAGGGAAGGGAATGAGAGAGTAGTGCAGTCAATCTTGGTTGGAATGTTTCTCCATTTTGATTTGACTCTTTCCTTTAAAACAGTCTTGGTTTTCCAGTACATTCCTGTACCCAATCAAATTCTTGAATAGTAACTAAAATACATTTCTGATAACCAACTATATGATAGGATTAAAAATTGGTCCACACTTGATTCAAGCTTAATTTCAAGTCCTACATATCAAGATATCCGAAGTAAGCATTGTCTAAATAATCAGTTAATCACAAGTGCCGCCGTGCAATGCCAAGAGGGTCTATGTAAGCAGAACACTTTAACATAAGGATCTGGTTAGCTATTTGAGCTCTACATGCACACAGGATTGAAGATGCTGTTTGTTGGTTTGGTTCTTACGTTAAGGTTTGCTAAAACGGGAGCTAAATAAGTAAGGTAATAAATCATCAATGAAAAAAGATTGAGGCATTATCAGAAAGGATAATGGAACATACATAGGTATGAATACACATAGCTAGTGATGCATAGGAATATAAGTAGCCAATATACGAAAGGTGGCACAACATATGCTAGGACTCTGCTCTGCTTCTGACCGAGCATATATGCAATTCCATAGAGGGCCTTATGCAATCCCCCATATCCTGAGGCCTCGATCTCGTGATTCGCTTCCTGCCAGTTTAAGTCACCCAAAAAAAAGTCCCGAACCCTAAAAGCAAAAACACATAACTCACTCAAATCCAGAATCACATACCAAGCTCAAGCGATTGTCTATTGCAAATTTACATGTCAACTGTAATGTACGGGTGAACTTCATTGTTCTGCTGTTAAGGCGTTATCTACTATTGATGCCTTATCTCTCTTCCTGAATGGGCTCATGTCCCTGTACCTCAGCATCTAGGTTGATACCAGAGCTGCCACTTTTATACTTTGTCTGCTGCCTATCACTATTTGGACCTTGTAGGAAGGTTTGTGGTGCATTGATTGGCAAAACAGTGGAATGCAATCGGGGGATAGAAAGAACATGACCCTTTAATTCAATGTACTGTGTAAAATTATCCTCCAGTTCAATTTGTCCTTGGACTTAATTTAATTCCATATTTTTCTTTCTATCCACTTCCCTCCTAACCAAAGGTGCTGGTACATGACTTTGCTAGAAAACTGAAAAAATTATGATCGGCTTACCCAAGTTCCTAGGATTCTTGAGTTCCGGAGAGTTTGAATTTACTTTGCATTGCCGAGAGGATCTCTGTCATAGCCAGACAAAGAAACTTGCGTCAGCCCCCTTTCAATTTAATGTTCCAAATGCCATCAATGCGTTTTTCATAAATATATAAATATTTTATAATTTTATTAATTTGACAAAATATCACTTATTAATATATACAAATAATATAAATATAAAATTATAATCATATATGAGTAACATATTAAATTTTAAATTTTAAATTTTTATATAATAAAAAATTTTAATTTTCTCTGAATATTAAAAGAATATTAAATTAAATTAAATTAATCAAATTTTTATTCAAATGTTAAATTTTAATTTAAAATAAAGTTAAATTAATTTTAATATATTTTTTAATTTTAATTTAATTTTATAGTTATTTACAATATCTATTTTAATTTAACATAATCTATAATTTTAATAAATTAATTTTTAAAATATTATTAACAATATTAATAATATTATTAAGAATTTTCTTGACAATTTCTTTTTATTAACTTTAAATGATTTTTAATTAACTTTTGAATTTTTAAAAAATTTGTAATATATAAAGTTGGATAATAAAATTTGAAATTTTATTTTTTCCTATATTTTATAATATGCGGTATTTATAGAATATTATTAAATAAATATTCAACTTTTCTGATTTTTCATATGTCATAAGAAATTGAATTGAACTATTTTTATTTTTTAACTCAATAAGTTTATAATTCTTAATTTTCTTTAACTTTCAACTTTACAAATTTTAATATTTAAATTTTATAAATTTTATTACACAATAAAATTTTTATATATTTGATTAACTCAATATTTTATAACTTTAGATTTTAATTCAATTTCAAAAATTTTCTTCAAATTGCTTGTTTTCATAACTATTTCATTCTTGTCTTTCGTAAATTAAATCTTTTTTCTTCATTTTTTTTATGATCTAACCCCAACTCATACTTTTTTTTTTTTAGCTAATCTCTTAATTTAATAAGTTTTAATTTTAAACTTTCTTTAATTTTTAAATTTATAAGTCATTCTATTTAAACTTTATGAGTTTTACTATTTAATATAATTTTTATATATTTTACTAATTTAACATTTTATTACTTTAAATTTTAATTTAATTTTTAAATTCTTCTTCAAATTTTTTATTTTCTTAATTATTTCATTATTATTTTTTATAAATTAAATATTTATACCTTTCTTTTTAGCTAATATCTTAATTTAATAAATTTTTAACTCTTAATTTTCTTTAATTCTTAATTTTATAATTAAGGAATGTTTTCCTAATCAAGTCAAGGAAACCACTACTTTTTTTTTTCTTTTTTTTTTTACGTGATTGGAGGAAACCATAAGCACACTTCCCTTTCACTCTATTTTCTTTCTCACATGTCATTATTCAATTTCAATTATTCATGTTAAAAGGCAAAGTCAATTTTCTTTGGGAATTAAAAAAAAAACATATTGAAAAATTATCATAAATAAAAAAAAATAAGTACACAACCCACTAGTTGACCCCAATCCTGCATTTTCTTCTTGATGTGTTTCTCTCTGTGTTTTCTAACGTTAGTATGGGGTTTGTGGTGATGGTTCATGACGCCAGTCCTCCAATACAGCTACTTCTTGAAATCTCGAGGGGACGGTCGTCCGTAGATAATGGTAACGGAAATGTTAAATTAAACTTTATATATATATATATAAATTAAAAATAATCTAGGACTGCATATAATTTATAATTTTTTTATAATAAAAAAATTACTCCTACATAGTAATATATAAAAATAAAATTTCTCTCCTCGCGGACTTATTGTCTTCGGTGATGTTATTATTATTATTGTTATTGTTGTTGAAATTAATTAAAATCGAAGACTGGCGGGCGACGTCCAACACGGCGAGAGTGGCGATGAATGAGGTATTGGAGGGCAGCGTCAGAAGTTGCTTCGCTTTGGCCTTCTTGCTTGGGCTTATTTCGTTCGTCGTCGCCGGCGTCTCTGCCGACAACGGCGTCTTTAGCGTCAAGTACAAATACGCCGGTCAACAGCGCACCCTCACTGACCTTAAGGCTCACGATGATCGCCGCCAGCTACGACTTCTCTCCGGCGTTGATCTTCCCCTCGGCGGCACCGGCCGTCCTGATGGCCTTGGGTTTGTCCTTCTTAGTTCGATGATTTGTGTTGCCTCTTCTTTTATTTCTTCTCTTCGCCTTTCTCTACGATTTTTCAGTTTTTTTTTTTCTCGTCGATTCGTCTCTACCGTTATTACTGTTTACTGCGTTGTACTTGTTTTGGTAGTTTTGTGTAGATTAAGTTTTAGTCACTCTAATTCCCTAGTTCCTTTATTTGTAGGCTTTATTACGCGAGGATTGGAATTGTACTTGTTTTGGTAGTTTTGTGTAGATTAAGTTCACTCTAATTCCCTAGTTCCTTTATTTGTAGGCTTTATTACGCGAGGATTGGAATTGGAACTCCTTCTAATGACTACTACGTACAGGTAGATACAGGAAGTGACATTATGTGGGTCAATTGCATCCAGTGCAAAGAATGCCCCACAACAAGCTCCCTTGGTGTAAGCCTTTTTTGTTTTTTTTGTACCTTTCTTTTGTTTCGATTTTCATTATCAGTGTAGGATCAAAGCTTTTGTCTGAATAGTGTATTGTTCGTAACAGATAGATCTTACGCTATATAATGTAAATAAGTCAGACACTGGGAGTTTGGTTCCTTGTGACGATGAGTTTTGCTATGAGGTGAATGGAGGTTCTTTATCAGGCTGCACAGCCAATAAGTCATGCCCCTATCTAGAGATATATGGAGATGGGAGTCTGACCGCAGGTTATTTTGTGAAGGATGTTGTGCAATATGATGGAGTGTCAGGAGACCTCAAAACGACATCAACTAATGGAAGCATTATATTTGGGTGAGTTGGTTAATGCTCTTTAGCACTTGGCTTGTAAAATAGTGTATATCTTTTCAGAAATCTGAAAAAAAAAAAAACAAAAAGATTGTATCAAGCTTTTGTGGTAGCTGTTGTGTCCCAAAATTCTTGATTTTGGTTAATGGCGTTCTAGCTTCCTTTCATGCTTCCTTTGGCTCATTTCACATGCAATATGCTCTGGAGAAAAGGTCTTGGTGCACTAGTTCCTGGTCCAGTTTTAATGAGGTTTTTTGGCAGAATGTCCATGTTTGATGATTTGAATTGTGCTGATCTTGTGAACTTATTTTTTTTTTACACATTTGATGATACAATATGCTGATATTGTAGACATGTTCCAACCAGTCTTGAAATAGTTAACGAGGATATGCAAATTATTGTCTTGTATCTTTACCTATTCATTCATATTTTCATATTTTTGTATTTAGTTGTATTCATAAGGTGGTTTTCTTTTGGTTTTATCATAGTTGTGGTGCTAGACAATCTGGAAATCTAGGTACATCCAACGAAGAAGCACTTGATGGGATACTTGGTTTTGGAAAATCAAACTCATCAATGATTTCACAGTTGGCTTCAAATCGGAATGTGAAAAAGATATTTGCACACTGCTTAGATAGCACAAATGGAGGCGGTATCTTTGCTATTGGGCATGTTGTGCAACCAAAAGTTAACATGACACCTTTGATACCAAATGAGTAAGTTATCTAATCATAGCATATTTTTCTTGCCTATGGCTTGTTGGCAGTGCTTTGTTATTTTCTGCTTTTTAGAAGTTGTTGTCTTGCAATGACTTCTTGTTTTCATATTACACTTGGTTATTTGTGGACAATTTTTATTTTCTTCCTTCTATCTTGAATTTTGGAAAAAATTTGCTACATTTGTGGAAAAGGGATGAAATGGCTTGTCTTAAGCATGACACGGAAGAGTTCTCATATTACTGGATCAAATTTCCTAGAAACTTTGACTTGTGTCCTTCTGGTTTATATTCAATTACATTCTGAACTGTTCAAGTGAACTAAGGCTCCTTATTGTTTGTTTGTTTAGCATAGTTTGATTGTTTCAATAAAAGGAAAAATTGTGGCTACTCTCTAGGACAAACATTAGTTTTCTGATGCAAACCAGGAAGAGAAACTGATTGAAATTATATGGATGGGAATTTAGGTGACTAAGAAGTGGTAAAATGGGGGAATAGGGTGAAGGAGGTGTCCATCTCCCCGGACAGATCTTTGGCATTAATTTTAGTGCTGTAAATTTTAGAATTAGGAACACGACTTTAAGAATTGTCTGCACTTACTGTGTAAGAAAATCCTTGGAGCTAATCCTTGATTGATTAATGCCTCTGAATTTAATACTGCAGTTAATGACCTCTTGGCAGACCATTAGAACTGATTATGAATAAAGACCTTCCTTTTTGCTTGTGAAAAGCTTAGTAATTGGAATTCTATCGGCAATTTATGTGTTCAGTATACCCTTTAGAATCTTTTAGTGATTTTATTATTAGGGATAAGAACTAGTGAATGAATTTACCCCGAGTGATTTGTCTGTTTCTCTTAATAACTTTATTATTAGGAACAGGAGACAGTGAATGAATTGACCTTGAGTTATTTGTCTGTTTTCTTCTGCTTCTGTTTCTTGGCTATTCCCCCTTTCTTGTTTCTCTCTCCCACGTGTTCTTGAGATCCTTTGAAATTCTCCCATTTCCTGCCCTGCCTTTCTCTTTACTTTTCCTCCTAGCTGTTTTTCTTTTATTATTATTTTATGCTGATTGTGCAGTCTTAATGGTCAACTTAAAAATTATGACAAATTTCCTGTGAACCATTCGACATTAGTAGACAACAAATTGTTGCACATGGGTTTCTTCTGTCTATTGTCTGTGATTATTTTTTATTTGCTTACACTCTGTTTTTCCATTAATCAATCTTTTTTACATTCAGTTCCTGGATTTTTTCTTCCCAGTCATGGTAATATTATGTGTGGATCTTAATGCATGAAGCTATACATTGGTGCTAAATTCTTAGGCCCCATTACAATGTCAATATGACGGCAGTTCAAGTTGGTCGTGATTTCCTAAATCTTCCAACAGATATATCTGAGAGTGGGGATAGAAAGGGGGCTATAATTGACAGTGGTACAACCTTGGCATATCTCCCTGAAATGGTATATGAGCCGTTAGTAAGTAAGGTATGTTATAAAAGCCTTTTGTCTCTTGGATAATCTTATTATGATCTTTCAACTGATGTGGTTTGCTTTTCTGTTAGATAATCTCTCAACAAGCAAGCCTGAATGTTCATACTGTTGATAATGGATATACATGTTTTCAGTATTCTGGAAGGTATATTCCTCGGCATATATTAGCTTCTAGAAAGAGTAGACTCGGATTAGCCTGTGAAATTGATATTGTGTCAAGATTTTGAAACAATGTTCTCGGTAACATTTGGCCTCGTATTTTGAATCTTTTAACTTAAGATCCCATCCATGGGCAGCTTCAATATCTGGAGTAATCTGATACAAATATCCAATCATATTTATTTCTGCTGTTTGTGTTGGAATGTATATAATAGCAGCCATTAGGCTTTTAAATTTCTCTCCTCTTCTGTGTCATAAATAAATTAATAAATCTTTATCTCAAAGAGGTATTTTGTTTATTTTCTCCATTCTTCTCAACATTGGGAAGGTCACTGTTTGAGTTGTAGAATTCTTTCTTTGTGAAAGGTCAAAATACTGAATACATTTGACCTTTCCCAAATCCCACAGTGTGGGAACTCCATGTACTAAGACTTCTTTTTTGGCTCAACATCTGGGGCCAGTTTGCAATCTGTTAAAACTTGGGGATTAACATAAATGATCAAAATACAGAACTGTTAGTGTAGCTGTAAATTTGACAAAAGCCATGCATGTTCTGAATGCAGAAATTATATCTGTTTTGCATTTTTCACTTTTCATCTTAAGCAGCTAACTCTTTCTGTTAAATCTTGTATACATATGCCTGTTAACAGCTTTGTGCTATGTGCTTTTTGTTTTTTACTTTTTCTTGGCTGGTTGAATTTTCAATTTATCTGAAACACAGTTAGCCATTATAAACTGAACTTTCTCTAGCTTCTTGTCTGTTTGCTTCACTTATTTCTCCTTGATGTATCATTTAAATTTTTTGAATGATAGCAAAGTACCAAGGAAAAATATGCATTTACCTATATGAATGTTTGATATCAATTGCAGTGTGGATGAGGGATTTCCAAATATCACTTTTCATTTCGAAAATTCAGTTTTCTTGAAGGTTTATCCCCATGACTATCTGTTCCCCTCTGTAAGTATATGAGGTCTTTGTTCTTGCAGTTCTCTTGATTTTCATTTTTTATGAAATTGCTTAACATTTCTATAAATGTGTGCCTTATATCTTACTAATGCAGTATGTGTCACACAGCGATATTAATAACCCACAAACTAGATGTTCTTCCATTTAGACGGTAGTTTTGCCTTCCAAAGGGAAGGGAATGAGAGAGTACTGCTGTCAATCTTAGTTAGAATGTTTCTCCTTTTTGATTTTATACTTTCCTTTAAAACAGTCTTGGTTTTCCAGTACATTCCTCCACCCAATCAAATTCTTGAATAATAACTGAAATACATTTCTGATAACCAATTATATGATAGGATTAAAAATTGGTACACACTTGATTCAAGCTTATGTGTGGGTGTCAATTTCAAGTTTTACATATCGAGATATCCAAAGTAAGCATTGTCTAAATAGTCAGTTAATCACACGTGCTGCCATGCAATGCCAAGAGGGTCTATACAAGCAGAACACTTTAACATAAGGATCTGGTTAGCTATTTGAGCTCTACATGCACACAGGATTGAAGATGCTGTTTGTTGGTTTGGTTCTTATGTTAAGGTTCGCTAAAACAGGAGCTAAATAAGTAAGGTAATAAATCATTAATGAATAAAGATTGAGACATTATCAGAAAGGTTAATGGAGCATACATAGGTATGCATACAGATAGAGAGGCTAAGTGATGCATAGGAATATAAGTAGGCAATATATGAAAGGTGGCACAACATATGCTAGGACTCTGCTCTGCTTCTGACCAGAGCATATATGCAATTCCATAAGCGGCCTTGTACAATCCCCCATATCATGGGGCCTCAATCTTGTGATTTGCTTGCTGCCAGTTTAAGTCACCCAAAACAAAGTCCCGAACCGCTGAACCGTAAAAGCAATAACACATAACTCACTCAAATCCAGAATTGCATACCAAGCTCAAGCGATTGTCTATTGCAAATTTATGTGAACTGTAATGTATGGGTGAACTTAATTGTTCTGCTGTTAAGGCATTGTCTATTACTGATGCCTTATCTTTCTCCCTGAACGGGCTCATGTTCCTGTACCTCAGCATCTATGTTGATACCAGAGCTGCCACTTTTATACTTTGTCTGCTACTTATCACTATTTGGACCTTGTAGGAAGGTTTGTGGTGCATTGGTTGGCAAAACAGTGGAATGCAATCGAGGGATAGAAAGAACATGACCCTTTTGGGAGGTAAGTAAATGATTTTTTTAATTTTAATGTACTGTGTAAAATTATCCTCCAGTTCAATTTGTCCTTGTACTTAATTTTATTCCATATTTTTCTTTCTATCCAGTTCCCTCCTAACCAAAGGTGCTGGTACAGGACTTTGCTAGAAAACTGAAAAAATTCTGATTGGCTTCCCCAAGTTCCTAGGATTATTGAGTTCCTGAGAGTTTGAATTTACTTTGCATTGCTGAGAGGATCTCTGTCAGAGCCAAACAAAGAAACATGCGTCAGCCCCCTTTCAATTTAACGTTCCAAATGCCATCATTACCTTTTTCATATTTTTCTGTACCCTTTCTTTAACTAGATCCTTTAGACACCTAATGTTAATGCTAAGTCCATTGCATTAGGGGTGTATAGATTCCTTGAACCCTTCCTATATCTGTAAGGAAGAAGGAAAACAAAAGATGGACCTTCCCTAACCCCAAACAATAGATTGATTTTTGGTGCAAGGAGGCAACTGTAGACTTGTTGTTTAACCATGTCATGTTGGTTATTGTTTCATTGGCACTCTTCTAATGCTTAATTCTATTTCTGTTTTCCTGTGCAGATTTAGTTCTTTCAAATAAGCTAGTTTTGTATGATCTGGAACATCAGGCCATGGGATGGACTGAATATAACTGTGAGGCTGAAGTTACTCTTCATTTATTCTTGTTAATGTCTCAATTATTCTGTTTCACTTTTAGTTTTAGTGAAAGTTGTATAATTTTGTGGCATCTGTTTAAAGCATTTTAGGTATCTCTTGATATTGCCATCAGGATAATTAAGTGGTGCTTGCTTCCTTGTGCCTACTTTTCAGGACAATTTCTTGCTGAGCTCTGAGTTTCAAACTAAATTTGAGGGAAAGCACATATTGGAAAGATATGAATCACAAGTCTAGCATAACCTGGATGTCTAAGTCTTTATTGATCATTTATGTAAAAGTATTGGATACTTACTGGTAATATAGTTAGAGTCTGGATTAATTCTCACACACACACACATATATATAAATGGAGTTACTTGACCATGATTGCAAAAATGCCTTCAGAAACCTATGTGGCATGTCTCAAGGTAGGAGACATTACTAACCAGAATTATCATTTGATCATCTGAGATGAATCTGGAAATCAATCTTGCTGGAAGAGACTAAAAATTGTTCCTAGTTGATTGAAATGTTCTTTGGCAACTCTCAGCTCAATGTTTATGAACCTGTGTCCGTTTTGATTTTAAAATTTCTGCGAAATATGGAAGAATGATCTCAACTTTTTCGTCTTTTGACTATTGCCTGGACTGTCTCTTAGAAATCATCTATTTTGACAAAGGTTCAAAATAGAGTTTCTCTCATCTTATTCATTTATGTTGCTTTCTATTGTTAATTTTCAGGTTCTTCAAGCATCGGAGTGCAGGATGAGCGAACTGGAACAGTACATCTTGTTGGTTCTCACTACATTTCATCTGCTCACGGTTTGGGTACACAATGGACTCTTATCTTGTTACTAAGTACACTGTCATGCAGTTTATGTTTACTTCAATGCTAAAACCAGGACATTAAAATAGTCAGCTATCAAACATTTAAAAGGAAAATCAGCTTTATTGATGAATGGTGGCACATATATACCTTTCACCCAACGTTTAAATTAGGTGTATACACTCGTTACTGTAGTGAATTGTAAATATCCTCCCTTTACAGATGGTATCAGGCATGGTTGTACAGATGCTTTGATCGATCACATAGTTGAGGTCTTTGGTTAAATGCAATTAAGTCATTATAATAATCGGATTTTTGATAATTTCGTTCTAATATGAAAGTCTTCCATTTTTCTCCGTTACTCGAAGTTCAGCTCCATCCGTCTGATTGGCGGTGTAAACAGATTGATTTGAGTTGTTTTGATACTTGTATTCAAATCAAACTGTTTGTAGCAATTAGCAATTCTTAAAATTGCAACTGAACAAGATAAAATTAAAAATCAGTAAAACTCTGTTGATGATCGTGTAAATATTTTGCCAAACCAGCCATCCCAAAGGATCGGATGATCAAGTTTCTGCTTTTTTGTTCTTTGGGGATATTTGAATACTTCGTGCTAACATTCCTGTTAAAAGAGCTAGAGTTATTAGGATTTATTCGAGCACAGCCCACAAAGCTGTCTTTTAAATTCTATGAGAGAGTTTAAAGGCTTGGAGTAAATTTAAGCATTTGCACATAAGAACGTGGGATTTCGAACTCGCCGTAAGGGAGAATAACTCTCCGGAAAATGCAAGCCTAAAGCAACGAAGAAAAATTAGTGCGTGATGGCCTAGTGCGGGCAAAGGGTTCCAAAGCTAATTCCATAGCTGCGCCATCTTTAAAGCGAGTTGATTTGTGGGCTGAGGTCTTTGTTTCAATATTGGTAGTCCATTTAGGGTTACTTGCAAGAAAATGAACGTCTATTTGATTATTATTATTATTATTATTATCATAAAATTACTAGGAACCAAGACGTCGAAACAAAAATGTCAATAGCGACTCGGGTTTCTATTTTTAAAAAATGTAAAATTTATAAAAACAAAATTTTATTTTACTATATAATTTATAGTTTAATAAAATTTTTAATTAAAAAATAAAAAATTAATAATCATCATATAAAAAACCAAAATTAAGTAACTCAATTGAAGATTTTTTTTACATGAGGTAACTCAATCGAAATTAAATAATTAAATCCCATTATTTTTCATATAATAATTGAGAAACAAAAAGCTAATTATACTTCAATAAGTACGCAAAACGAAGCTAAAAGTCGCTAAACCCGCCCGTGTACGTCATCACCCTACTCTCCCCGTGAGCTGTCACCATTTTAACATTTTCATTACGTTTTTTGGTGACAAGCCGTCTCAATCATTACTGACCGCAGACGGGGCACATAAAACCATGTGTGTTCAGGCATCTTCCTCTCCATTAAACTCACCGTCGCGTAAGTAATCCCCAAAAAGCGCTTGTCCGAATTTGGCCAGCGGCCAAAGGGTCAACGGTCAACGAAATATAAATAGTTTTTATTTAGTTAGCACCACGACAGTAATCGCTAAAAGTAACCCCCAACAAAAAGAAAATTTTTTTTTTTTTGGCGTACTTTCGTTATGGTTAAACAGACCGTAAACCCTAATGATTTAAATACTTCCTCCCACTCTCAGCGGTCTCCTTCAGCAACCGCCCTCACATTTATCTCTCTCTAAACCCTAGCACACCAGATAATATCCGGTTCAGCGTCTGAGGCGAGGGCTTAGTTTGCTCCGAGATCGACCGGGATCGTCGAATAAACTAAATAGATAAATTAGTTAATTATTGAAATTTCTTCTTGTTTACTTGGAAGTTTCGCAGCCTCAATCAAGCCTCCGTTATGGATCTTCCGAGCCTCGCCGTTATCCTCCAGGCCGCGCTAAGTCCGAATCCCGATGAACGGAAGGCCGCCGAGCAAAGCCTTAATCAGGTTTAATTCTTTCTCCTGCCTCCACGCGATTTTAATTTTTTTTTTAAATTTTCTTCCATTGATATGTTCTTGATCGAATTTACTGGAATCTTGGACTGGATTTCGTGCTTCTGATCAGGGAAGTGCTTTGCCGTCAAGATTTTGATGATTTGTTTGTTGTTTACTTGTTTTGTTGTAACTTCTGTGTAGTTTCAGTACACGCCGCAGCATTTGGTGAGATTGTTGCAGATCATTGTGGATGGTAATTGCGATATGGCGGTGCGGCAAGTCGCGAGTATTCATTTCAAGAATTTTGTTGCAAAGAATTGGGCGCCCCATGAGCCTGGTATTATAATATTTCTTCTAACCTGCTACTGGTATAATTCACCAATACAGAATGTTAGAAATGTGATTTGCTATTACAACAGAAAAAAAAAAAAGAGAATAATAGTAAAAAATAGAAAAGTGATTTATGTTGAAGGCTTATGTTATATGTAGATGAGCAATCAAGGATCTCGCAGAGTGATAAAGATGTGGTGAGGGATCACATTCTTGTGTTTCTTGCTCAACTTCCCCCCTTGTTGAGGTATTTTATGGGAATGCTCACCTTTCTGTTGATTATGATGTGTTTGTGTTGAACATTTCTTGATCTATGTGCTTTCGCTTTCAGAGACTTTTCTTTTCTTCCTTTTTAATACTGTATAAACATGTATTCTGGGCTGTTTTTCTCTTTGCAGTATTCAGTGTCTGGATGAAATTTTGACTTGATTGTGCAATGTGGAATAGATCTTAGAATTTAATAAAGTAACAAGATGATTTGGATTTGGTTGCTCTAATAGCAAATTTCATGATGTACAGGGTACAGTTGGGTGAGTGCCTCAAAACTATTATTCATGCTGACTACCCAGAGCAGTGGCCTCGCCTTTTAGATTGGATTAAGCTTAACCTTCAGAACCAACAAGTTTATGGAGCATTGTTTGTGTTGCGGATTCTTGCTAGAAAATATGAGTAAGCATATGATTATGAGATTTCCTTTGATTAAGTCTTCCATGAGGGTCATATTGATTAAGTTTGATGTGTCAGTAATATATTGACATTTCATGCTTATTTGGAGATGAGTGTGTAAAGAATCTGCTATTTCTCTTAAGCTTAGCAACTTTTCATAATGTTCTGCAGGTGCTTGCATATGCTTACCTGCCTGCCTTTGTTTCTCAACCCAATCATTAGTTAGTTATTTATTTATTTATTTTGCACTTCACTTGTTTTTGCTTCAGGGTTTTTTTTGGGGGGCTTTAATCATTTGATTTCCTTCTTGCTGCTTCCTGCTGTTTTGAACTAGAGACATGAACAAGCTTCTTCTTCAGTGCACACACACACACACATATGTGGAATTCGAAGTAGGAAAGTGGCTGTAAATTTGCATAAACCCACTAATGTTGGTCATGTTAATGAACTTGCATATGCACATTGCTATCAACTGCCTTATTCTATCTTTCTTTGTATTTTATTTGTTATTCATTTTTTTCCCTTTGCTGCAATAGAGGGTTCATTGTCAATTGCTGAATTCCATAGGTGATAAATTTTATTCTATCCAACTTCCATTAACCTTATATTATCATAGGTTCAAGTCAGACGAGGAGAGAACACCAGTTTATCTTATTGTTGAGGAGACATTCCCACATCTTCTCAGTATATTTAACAAGCTTGTCCAGATTGCAAATCCGACAATTGAAGTAGCAGATTTGATCAAGCTTATTTGTAAAATATTCTGGTCATCCATATATGTAAGTTGCTAAATGGATGCTCAGGAAATAACATATCTGGGTAGCACTTTGACGAATCAGCTCTTGATTTTGTTGGTGATATTCAATGAATTCAGTATATTTCTCCATCTATATTATTTCAATGACTATATTCTGAGTTTTGCACCTCATTTTACCTTTGTATTACTATTTCTGCTGTACATGTGTGCCACATTTAGTGCAATCTCATTCTGTTCATTGTGTGCATAGCTTGTAGTTTTAGTACTGTTGAGCTGTTTCTAGGATTCATTGAAGCTTATTTTTAACCTGTCTTCCATGCCTTTTTTTTTAAGACGTTATAGTAGTGATAAAAATTTCTGCCCATTTATGCCACATCAAATTGTCCCTGGTCTTTAAGCTGACCAGAAATTTCCCCAATCTGATGACTAGACCCCTCCTGGTGGTAGTATAAAATGGTAGAGGTTTTCATTGATTATGTGCTGCAAACTGTATTACGTATGTGCTATGATTCAAACAATAATTTTCTGGTGAAGTAGATTTCATATTTGGATTCAATTCAAAGCTTCAAAGGTAAAAAAA